>JACEGR010009761.1:0-23939 GCA_014170235.1 Listronotus bonariensis
TTAGAATTTTCATTAATTTTTCGCCTTTTTGTAATCAGTCCTGATAAAATTTGGTTGATATTGAATTTATATATATATATATATATATATATATATATATATATATATATATATATATATATATATATATATATATATATATATATATATATATATATATATATATATATATATATATATATATATATATATATATATTGATATAGGCATGTTCTAGTAAAAATCCTAATATTTTTGCATAGCAGAATCTGTGGTGTACCATTATTTTGGCGCTTAAAAATAGGTAGTATCAAAGGGTATATAGAATATGTGCAAGCATATCCCTGATTCATATAGAACACGAACTTATATATATATATATATATATATATATATATATATATATATATATATATATATATATATATATATATATATATATATATATATATATATATATATATATATATATATATATATATATATATATATATATATATATATATAAATTTATATCAACCAAATTTTATCAGGACTGATTACAAAAGGCGAAAAATTAATGAAAATTCTATTGAAAATCAAGATTTTATTTTATATCTTTGTTATTATTAAAAACTATGCAATCTTGGGAAATAACAATTTAAATGGACTATTTAATTGTTTATATTTTTTTGTTTTATACAATTTTTTTATCTATTATAGTTTCTAGTGAAAATAAATATTTAAAAAAATAAAATCTTAAATATGCAAAACTAAAGAGATGGAAATTTTTTTATAAAACAGAAAAGATGTAATTACACATTCTATATTTTAAAAACTATATAACTTTTTTCTCTAAACTTAATAGTTATCAAGATATTAATAAAAAATCGATTTTTAGGGATTTTTCCAATGCTATCCCCTATATTTAAATGGTATTAAAAATTATCGAATTAACTTAAAAATATTTTTACCATTTGAAAACTTAATTCTTATTACCCTTTTGATATAGGTATGTTTAGTAAAATCTTAATATTTTTGCATAGAGAATCTATGTTTCATTTTTATGGCGATATTTTTTTTTTGTTTGTGCTACCTGAAAATCTGATACTTTATACAAAATGAAAAATTATGCCGCCAAGTAAAAGGCTCCAAGTGCAATAGCGGCTTAGCTCATTTGAAAATTCAGCTTTCTATTTAAATAACACAGCAAAAATTTTTTTCGGTTTCAACTTAATTTTTTCGGCGTGAAAAATCTTTTGGAAAAACGCATCTATAGCTTTAGTAGGCATAAAATTTGCTACAAAAGTTCCTCTGTGTAAATCCCCCGACCAACAGCTTCCGCGAGTTATAGAGATGCGAAGATCAATGTTTATTATACTTCACATCAAATCACTTTTAAATCTAGATTTATTATTTTTACATCAAAATCAAAATTTACTATAGACAATAGAACGCTTTTCCCGGAGTCATTATATGATCTCAGGTTTCTAATTTCAAAAGTTACTCTTAAATAAAATAGAGAAAAATAACCTTCTATCTCTAATCATAATAAATCAAATTCCAAATACGATAGATTCAAATTTCTCGTTTATATTCTATTATTCTATTTTAGTTCCATTTTATACCGCGGCGGCGTTGCTTTTGCTCTGTCATCTCCATTGTTGTAAACAGATGTTTCTTATTCTCCACTCTTATTGACAGCTGGCATCGATTGCTGACAACTGTTATCAAAGCTCTGTAGTTTATTTCATTTCTGTTAATAAATGTCAGCTAGAATAATCAGATTAACCAAATAAAAGTGAATTCGACATGAGTGATTGTGATTAGACTTCATATTTAACCGAAATGGCTAGTAAAGACTCCCGCAAAAACACTTATCTACCTTGGTTAATGAACGTAAATTATTATCTCAACGTAAATTACCTGACTAATCAGGAAGTCTTTGAGTTTATTAATGTACCATTATAAAACTCTTGCTAAACCACTGAATCAAAGTTTAAAAACTGTCATCAATGAAGTGAATAGTGTTTGAATTTAAAGCCTAAAAGTTCTATTTTTCGTTCAGGGTGATTGCAGAGCTGCAGATTAAAAGAAGTTTGCATTTAAGTCTGAAAGTTTAAATAAGGTCTTCTGATCAGCTATCTGGAGAAACCATGTTTGAGCATTCACAAGAAATATTTTGCATTGTTTTATCCAAAAAATCTAAACTACTCATCAGTTTTTACTTTTTGAAAAGAAAAACAAAAAAATTTTAGTTTGGGGGCTTTACAGTGGGAAGGCCTCTGAAATTTCCACAGGCTTAAAGTGTCCACTTTGCCTTCTACTTCTCAAGAAGCTTATGTGTTTGTGGGAGGCTCGAGAAGGATCTCTTGGGTTACTCAGGATGAGTGATATCAGTTGTTGTATTTACGATGTTTTTCTAATACAACGTTTAAAGTACTTTTGTTGAACCAGACCACATCTTTATCGAAATATTGCGATCCTAAGAACGGTTCATTGCTTCTTGAATTACATTCTTTAACAGCGTGTTTGCTTATCATTGGGAGTATTTTGTGTTGAGAATCCAGAGCTTTCTTTCCTTCATTTCTGTTTACTCATCTTAAAACCAGGTATCTTGTTTAAAAATGCATGTGGATCTCAGACGATCTTATCTGTTGATAATGTCCTGCATGTTCTTGATTATTATGAGATGTGATGTTTTCTTTCCACCTCAAACTATTACGTAATATTATACACCTATTGATTTGTTCTAAGAAAGTTCAAGTATAAAAAAGTTTGGGAGGGAGCCCAGAGAACCAGCTTTTTGTTCCAGTCCACTTCCTACTGTTACTAAAGCTAAGTTGGAAAAACTTCTTTCCATTTGTGTTCTTGACTTTTGATATTATTTTTCAAAGAATGAGTTCACCTGGGGAGAAATGTGCTTGAAATCTGGAGTGATCAGATAAACGGAGTACCTTGTTTAGAGACCAGATAGATCAGCTGAGAGACTTTGACCTCATTGGAAAGTGAGTCATGTTACTTTATAAGTGAATTCAGAAAGGATTGGGTAAAGTAGTTTCAGGCTTGAATAAAAGATGAGCATTATCTGGCTGTTTGAGTATCAATACACAATTATCGTAATTTTTTGAGGACAATTTTTGTGCTTTATTACATTTGTGTAAAATGTTCTTATTCTGATAGGTGTCAAAAGTGGTGTTTGTAGTCTTATTGAAAAGAAAATTGGGAAAAGTTTGTTGAATTTGGCCTGCAGGCATCATTTATAATGAACTGGTTCTACGTTGTGTTTTTGAACTATACTGGCCAGTAACTTCAGGTCCCAAAGTACCGAAATTCAATGAGTTTCAACAGAAATGGCCAGAAATAAACAAGAATAACTACAAAACAGGCTTGGATGATCCTTTGATGGCCTCAATTATAAATGATAAGAAAGATTCTATCTTACTACTTTATTTCTCATCAATTGCAGGTATTTGAGAAATCATTTTTTTATAATTATATAAATACAAAACTATAAAAAAATTTATTTTCTTGTAGGAAGTTCAACCACGTGATGACTATCGTGAGCTACTCGAATTGGCATCAGTGTTTTGGGAAACCGTTTCACAGGAAATAGTACTTTCAAAGCTCCTGGACCGACACACCATGCGCGATGGCTTTCGAAAGCCATTTATTCATTAAAAATGTATCTCTTCAGGGAACAATTTTCATTAAGCAGTCGAGAAAGTGACGGACTTCGTCACATTTGTATTTTTATAGCATTATTGTATATAAAAGCATGGTACGGTGCACCACTTCCAACTCAAGCTCCACGACAAGATTTGGAATTTTTGAAAAATTTATTGCAATATAGCACAATTAATAAAAAGATTTCTGTAGCAGCTTCAAAAAATTCAGTACTCATCTTTGGTATTTGTCTGAAGAACTTATTTGTTTATCACTTTTTGATGATGAAGTGAACTCAGAAATTAAAATTAAAATCATAGAATCAATTGATCGAAAAAATTGTAAAAATAAAAATTTCAAGCGCGTCGATGTTAAAAATGTAGAAATTAGTTCTTTCATTACGAAAAATTTGGACGATTTTGCATCAAAGCAGTCAATAGTTTTATTTGATAAACTTAAACTCCCGACTGGATTTTTGAAATTACATCCAAATGAGTGGAAATCTAATAAAGATTATAATAAGTGTTTAGAAGTTCTGCGAAGTTTACACGTGGTGAACGATGCTGCTGAAAGAGCAGTACAATTGATAGAAGCATTTAATCGTAGTTTAACTCACGATGAAGATCAGAAACAATACTTATTACAAGTTGTGGCAACGCATAGGAAGCAATTTCCTAATGCTAATAAAAAACATTAATGTCAACAGAAACTCATAAATAACATGGAAAGTTACACTTCTGGATATTATTATTTATTAATTAAAATTTTTATTTGTTCACTAAATGTTAGTGGTTTTTGGAATACAAAAATTAGTAGTTTCTTAATGTATATGATAAATTGTTAGTTGACGTAAAAATAAAAATATTTATTCATTAATTGAAATTTATTTTTGACTATTTTATTCAAGAGTAATTTTTGAAATTAGAAACCTGAATCATATAATGACTCGAGAAAAGCGTTCAATTGTCTATAGTAAATTTTGATTTGATGTAAAAATAATAAATCTAGATTTAAAAAGTGATTTGATGTGAAGTATAATAAACATTGATCTTCGCATCTCTATAACTCAGAAGCTGTTGGTCGGGGGGATTTACACAGAGGAACTTTTTGTAGCAAATTTTATGCCCTACAAAAGCTATAGATGCGTTTTTTCCAAAAATTTTTTTCACGCCGAAAAATTAAGTTGAAACCGAAAAAAATTTTTGCTGTGTTATTTAAATAGGAAACTGAATTTTCAAATGAGCTAAGCCGCTATTGCACTTGGAGCCTTTTACTCGGCGGCATAATTTTTCATTTTGTATAAAGTATCAGATTTTCAGGTAGCACAAACAAAAAAAAATATCGCCTAAAAATGAAACACCCCCTAATATATATATATATATATATATATGGCTTCAGGCAAATGTCAAGGCCTACGGTTACAGAACAAGAAATATCGGAAACTGTGAAAAGCTTAAAAAGCTGGACAGCGCCGGGCATAGATGGCATTCATAATTACTGGTGGAAGGCTTTCACCAAAGCACACAACATCCTGGCCAAACTGATACACGAGGCGATCCGAGACCCAACAAAAGTTCCGCATTATTTCACAGCTGGTGTAACACACATGCTACCAAAAAAAGGAGACCTATCCGATCCCAAAAACTATAGACCTATCACGTGCCTGCCCTCTGCATACAAAATACTTACCTCCGTGATCGGAAAGAAAATTAACGCTCATACCAAAGCGAATAATATCTTAGCGTGGGAGCAGAATGGGTGTAAAAAGGAGCGAGAGGTTGTAAGGAACTGTTGGTGATCGATAACATAGTAACCAAGCAAGCCCAAAAAGACAAAAAAATCTGTCGGTTGCCTGGATCGATTACCAAAAAGCATTCGATTCAGTGCCGCACTCGTGGCTGGTGGAAATCCTACGCATTTACGGGGTAAATGAGGAAATAATCGGATTGCTTCAACATCTGATGACTGACTGGAGAACTGCTCTATCGGTGAAAAGCAACACTGAATCGTACAAGACCAGAGAAATATCGATCAAGAGAGGGATATTTCAGGGGGATAGTTTGAGCCCGAGCTGGTTCTGTTTAGCACTCAACCCGCTTAGCCGCATGTTGAACCAAAGCTCGTACGCATACACTGTAGATGATCAAGCCAAAATAACTCACCTCTTCTACATGGATGACCTCAAGTTGTATGCGAGGGGTCCTCAGCAGCTTGAAGGCGAGCTGGAGCTGGTCAGATGCTTCAGCAGGGACATCAACATGAAATTCGGCCTTGACAAATGTGCAACGGCGCATGTCAGAAGGGGTAAGATGACTGAACAGGGCGACACGGTGTTATCAGACGGCGCGCAAATCCAAGGCCTTGGACTGGAACAAACTTACAAATATCTAGGATTCCAACAGACTTTTCAAATACAACACCAAAATAATAAAAATCTTGCTGAGAAAGAATTCAAACGAAGAGTCACTAAGCTTCTTAAGACGGAACTAAACGCAAAGTTCAAGATTATGGCCATAAACGCGTGGGCAATTCCCTCCCTTACCTACACAGCTGGTATACTTACCTGGTCCAAGACCGATCTGCAACAACTTGACCGATGGGTTCGTACTGCCTTTACAGCACACGGATTGCTGCATCCAAACTCGGCAATTGAGAGGCTTTACCTGCCAAGGAAAGACGGAGGAAGAGGACTTTCCCACATTGAGGACGCCACCCTGAAAGAAATCCAAACTATTAAAAAATACTTCAGGGAACGCACCTTACCTTTCTTCCGACGACTTGTGGCGTGGGATAATCGATTCACCATCCTGAATCTGGCACATCCTGACGAGCCTGAAGCTGAACAAAGCCTAGCAAAAACCTTAGAGGCGAGATGGCGAGGTAAGGCACTCCATGGGCGGTACCACTCTAGTTTGCATCAACCTGAGGTAGATCTAGTTAAATCCAATACTTACCTTACTACTGGATACCTGTACCCCGCAACAGAGGGCGCCTTACTTGCTATTCAGGATCAAGTTGTCTGTACCAGGAACTATGCGCACCATATAATGAAACAGCAATTAAACACTACTAAGTGCAGAATATGCAATGCGAGTGAGGAGACGGTACAACATCTATCAGGAGGATGCACACCCCTGGCATCCACCAGGTATCTCGAAAGACACAATAATATGGGGAAGGTTGTCCACCAACTGCTAGGGATACAATGGGGAATAATAGGTCGATTCACACCCCACCACAAATATGATCCAAAGACAATAATGGAGAATGATCAGGCGAAGTTGTATTGGGACATGCCAGTTGACGCCGGCAAACCTATAGAACACAATAGGCCAGACATGATCCTATTCAACAAAAACGAAAAGACAGCCATAATAGTCGACTTTGCTGTACCACTAGACCACAATTTAGCTCAAACGTATGTCACAAAAATCAACAACTATACGGAGTTGGCAAGGGAAATAAAGAGTATGTGGAACCTGAAAAGCGTCAAAATTCTGCCATTAATCATCAGCGCTAACGGTCTTGTACATGTGAACACAGTAAAACACATAAAGGAATTAAACCTGCCTGACTCAACAATACTGTGGATGCAGAAGGCAGTTATTCTAAGTACGGTCGCAATCATCCGACAGATAGTTTCCCCGCAGTAAACACTGCAGTTGACCTTGGTCATGGCCCGGTCATCTGTATTATTACATCCGCTTAACAGCGTGCTTAAAAAAAAAAAAAAAAAAAAAAAAAATATATATATATATATATATATATATATATATATATATATATATATATATATATATATATATATATATATATATATATATATATATATACACTAGCTATGATTTCCGGCTTCGCTCGGGAGTTAATATGAGAGAGACCCAAATAACCGTTGTTCTGAATGAAGTTGAAATACTCGACAACAGATGGTGCCACTACACTTAATTTCAAGCTGAAGGGTTGGAAGAGTCCTTGTATCTTTAAAAATACGCCCGGGGAACGGGAACTTTCTTGTTCGAGGGGGATAAAGGGCTATCGCACTATGTAAGTCCCTTTATCGTATCGGGACTCCTTTTAAGTTTTATCGGCACGCACATTTTATCAACTTAGTTTTATTAACTTAAAATAATTTGTATAATACACCAAGACAGTGGGGAAGTTTTTCCTTGTGCTTTATAACATACATAGCCACCCGCCACAATTGATGCACGTATTTACTGAATGCAATTTCAGTAGGGCATCAACGGCAGGATTTAATATCCTACCGCTGGACAATGAAACTTGTCTAATAAGTAGACGCTTGTTTTCTGTGCTATTTACCACGACTCGTTACAGCCTCACTGATGAGTTCCTGTAAGGCAGGCGAAACCGGTCTAGGAAGAGAGTCGTATATGCATAAAATAAGAGGGAACCTATGTTGAACTGACAAACAAAATTAATAAATACAACCCTATTAGGAGTACCTTTTTTTTAGCTACGGGCTTAAGCTATTTAAAAATTATATTTTTATTTCTTTAATTTACAGGGTGTAAAAATAATTAGTACTATCGCGTAAAGGTTGATCCGACCCTGGCAAACTATTGAAGGCAAATATTTTACAAGGATGCCATTTTAAAGAGTCCTTACTGGTATACATCATATTAAAAAATTATCATATCATACTAAGTACACATTATTTTCACGTGTTCTATATGAATCCGAGAGATTGCCCACATATTCTTGGACACCCTGTATAGTGAGACCCTTTGGGGACACTCTTTATAATTGAAATAGATTGCAAAAAACACGCAATTTCACGAAAAACTTGACTTGTTTTATCCTTTCTTTTTTTTTTAATGATTACTTGGTGTTTAATTGTGATATTTATTTTTGTTTTAACAAAATATTCTTTTTAGATTTTATAGAAAAAAAGGCAAAATAACATATTTTATAGTCTCTGTTTTTATATGTAAAACTATGGACTTTTAAATATTTAAAAAACTTTTAGAGTGAACATATTATACTGCAAAAATTGCGTGAAAATTATAAATCTGAAAATGCGTGACAAAATATGCTAACAAAATCTAAAACTGTAAGAAATTTTAACGGCATCACAGAAGTGGAAAACGACTATAAACTAGGAAGTGGAGGATTCCTTCTTCTGGAAGGAAGCACTCGGCTGATTTTTGGCGGAAAAGAGTTTTGTTTAGGTAGGTCGGTAACACTGTTGCCAAATTTAAAAACACATTCCACAATTTTTGTGTGTAGTTAGTAAGTGGATTTTACCAAAAATGTACAAATATTTAAGTTACATTCGATTTAAAATCGGGTGAAAAAAATGTATTAATAAATTATTTTAGGATCTTATTAAACACGAACTTTTCTTTTTTGATTAAATATAGATATAGAAATTATAGATAATAAAAAATATATAAATTAAAATTTTAATCCAGTTTATACAAAGTGGTCCATATCAAAAAAATTATATATTTAAGAGGTTATGGCATTTTTTTGACGTCACCTGGTACCTTTTCGGCCATGTTATTAAATGTGATAAGTGTCTGGACAGATACAGTTTAAAGTATTATTGTAACAAAAGTTTAGGGGGCGCCCTAAAATTACATATGGCATTTAGGGGAGGGGGAAGGGGTCGATTTAAATCTCACCAAATATCACTGTGGGGAACGACATTTGAGCAGGTCCCACTTTTTGGGTCAAGGGCCTTTTAAAATTATTTAAACGAGAAAATTAAAATGTCGGTTTAAAAAATGATGCCTTTTTACATATAGAAATCTCACGTGGAATTGGGGGACGGGGAAGGGGCGCGCCCAAAGCAAATCCCACCAAATCTCACCAAAGGGTAAGGGGGTCAAAAAATTAAAAAAAAACACTTTACGTATTATTATTAGGTCTTTACTTTTTTAAATTTTTTAAAAATAATATTTGTAAACAAGACTTTCACCAAAAATATATTTCAAAAGAACGATTATTAGCTGACAAAATATAGTGACTTTAGCCACTTTTGTCAATTTTTCTCTGTTATATACCCTTCCTTACGGCCCTGACCCCAAACTTTCTTGAAAAATTACCTTATTTTTAATTCAAAATAAAAATATATTTAGTATAAAATTTAATTTAGATTTTAATAATGTTTTTTATTAATTTTATTCTGAAAACAATGGCCCATTTTTAACTGAAATGTTGATAATTTTTAAATAGTATTTTAAGTGTTTTTAGTATTTTAAGGCAACATGCGACCTCATACGGGTCACTTGATTCTATCTACCCACGAAATTGTACCCTGGGACTAGAGCAGAAGCGGTCTCATCTAGCGAATACTGAATAAACAGTTTTTTATCATTTTATCAATATAACTCATACCTATTCCAGCAGCAATTCCATTTTTTTAAACATTTATAAATAGCTGGCAACATTGTTCAGGGACATCAGCGATCTTACAGGGTAGTTCGGATCATCGGCCATCCATATCAGTGGCGTAACATGTAAACATCTCTTCTAATGACCAACCAAGCAGGGTGAAATGTCAACGAGTTGTAAATAAAGGAGAATGTTTGAAAAAATACTTTTATTAATTTAGGTATTTAAAATTTAATTACTTGGTAATATAATATAACTATTATTTTTTAGAGACTTAAAGTTTAAAAAATACTTTTTCGTCAGGTATTAAAGTGGTCACTTTAGTCCCTCGTTTCAGGGACTTAAGTAAAAAATTACTTTAACAAAGACAAATACCTTAGCAACCAAATATTACGCACACTTTTAAAATAACGTGCAGATTATCTACCACTAGACATTAATTTGCATTTTATTTTTGACAGAGTGCTTTAATCTTTTTAATTTTTTACTAATATATATAACTTTTTAACTAATATAATAATATTTTTTTAAGATTATAGAAATATCCAAAATATTATATACACCTCTGGATCACAGTGTCTTTTTATCCCTCAAAGAATTGTACCCCTTCCTTTGGCCAGGCTTTACACTTTTCGCCTTGGAATAAAAAATTACACTTTGGTCCCTAACCACATAATATACTTGTTCCTAAAACGTCAGTAAACATGATATTTATGGACAGACCTCGTAACGTTAGGGTTTTACTTTATTGTTTTACTTTGCGGTCGCCGGCAGTAAATAGCATATTTCCTAACAAGTGCTAAAAATGCCACTTTTTTGCACGCGACTGCAGTTGCAGTCAAGTGCGAAAAAGGTATTTTCGGCATATGTTAGGAACGCTTTTTTAAAGAGCGTAAGAAAATTATAAAAGCAAAATTTTAGTATTATTTTTTTATTTTAACACAACGCTTACTAATATTGGTGGATTTTAAAAATAGTTTTTAAAATAAATTATTCGTTAGATAAAAACTACAGATAATAGCGTTATATTACAATTGTAGAAAAAATGCCAGTAAAGCAAAAAGAAGATGCATTGATAACTTTCAAAAAAAAATGACTCTGAAGTATCAGGTAATCGCCTGCATTACCTGTATTTTATAATGAGATATTTAATTAAATAAGCCAAAAATGTGACCGTCAATAACTCAAAAACAGTAAAAGATAAACATGTAGTATCATAAATAAAAAGCACTTAGAATTGACAATAGTATTCAAAAATATAATAATAAATACGGTGTTCCATTTAAAAAATATAACATTTATGGCCTAAGTCTTTTGTTTTTATGCAATTATTTTTCTATTACGATTCTTATATTCTCTAAGCTAAAATACATCGATTGGCTATCTTAAATGTCTTTAAAAATATGGGGAAAGTCAATAAAAACGCCAGTTTTCCTCTTAAATGGAATACCCTGTACTTATCATTTTTTTTGCTAAATGTACAATTTGTGGCATTTTGCAAGTTAATAGCGGATTGAAGAGAATTTTTGTTGTTGAAATATTGGTGTCTGCGGAATGTGTTTCTTCCACCTCTTGAGTTGGTTTAGCTAAAACTAAATTTTCTTTTTACATGAAGTGCATAAAAATCCTTCATTGCGACTCGTTAATATTTGGTTCAAAATTTTGCAAAAAGTGGTTTTGTGCACTAGTGCGGAAAAGTGACATTTTCAGAACCATGATGCATGCGGAAAATAAACTATTTCGCATGCGATTAGAAAAAAATATTTTTGTCGCCCCGTGTGCAATTCAAATGCATTATACATGTAAATTGTTTTAAATTTAAACGTTTAAAGAAAAAACACCTATGGTATAAATTGAAAAAAAAATATACAAATGAAATAAATGTTTTCCTTTTTTTAAAGTAAGATACAGATTTCTGAAAAAAATAATTGTTCATTTATTTAAACTTACTAATAGTGCTGTATCATAGTGTTGGAACCTTTCAAATGATTTTCTGAATGATATTTGAACATCGAGATATTTGAAATGTTTCGAATATTTCTTTCGAATATTCGTATTCGTCAGGAAATATTTCATGAACGATCAGTCATGAATTTATATTCCTAAACACCGAACACAAATACGAAAGATACCGAATGAATGATGAATGATTTTTATATCTAAGCGTTTAATATAGACAACCTGTAAAACATACTTCAAACCATTAGTAATCAAACGAACAAAAAATATCAGCTGTTATATTTATGGGTAAATAGCGCCAAAACTCGAAAACGTTCGGAATAAGACGTGAAATAATTCGTTGCCGCAAATAGTAACAATCTTTCAATCGGTATTTCGACAAAATAAAAGCTTATTGGCAATGAAATATACAATGTTTCGAAAGATCTTTTGCATTGAAATATGAAATGTTTTGAAAGATGTTTCGAAAGATCTTTCTCAATGAAATATAAAATGTTTCGAAAGATCTTTCGAATATTAAAATCTTTCGAATACGAATATTCGAATATCGAAATCTTTCGAATATGCACACCACTACTGTATCAACCAGATCATTGAAGTCTACTCTAAAAATCCAACTTTATCGGTATAGAATCAGCCATGAGCGTCCAAGCGGGGTGCGACTCCTGAAACAGGCGCCATTTATCGCTATCGTCCTTGTCCATGCGTGTGAATTTCGACTCTGGCTGTTCATTATTCGAATCAGTGGTCAGATTTTCATTTCAGATTCGTCTATGGCCAGTTGCAATGATTAGTTTTGTGGGTCTAGATCGACCCAATGCTGAGTCTGGGAATATTATTGTATTAGCTTTAAATTGTCTTAAAAGTCCTTTAAAGCCTTAAAGTATTATTTTTATACTTCGAGAATTAATTGGAAGAGATAGGGAAAAGAAAGATAAATATCCAGTTTTTGTCGACAATAAAATAATAAATGCAAATAATAGATTTACACCTACGTTTTATAACCTTATAGTCACACAAGCAAAAAAGCTGAAAATTACGTGTTAGAATGGGAAATTTTCTAGCTTCAAAGGAAAAAACGCTGAAAGTTTACTTTTAGCGTGTTATTAAATGTGATAAGTATCAACATCAGTGCCGGAGAAATACCGTTGATAGTATTATTAAAACAAACATTTTTTATGAGTAGTGATGCAAAGGGTAATATTACTGAGGTAATGTAAGCAGTAATTTTTGTATTTTACGTAATATTACCGCAAGATCGGTAATATTAGAAAGATTACTTTTTTCCGCTCTATACTCTAACCAAATGAAAGCGGCAACGATTTAAATAAAGCTGAAAATTTAATTTCAATGGACTTAGTTCATCTATAAAACTGCAAGGCGTTATCCAAAGTATTCTTTATAAGTGGATGTTATTATGGAATTATTCGCACAGTACATTAGAGGTGGTAATATTTTTGCTCAGGAATTCATCATTCCCAGCAATAAATCTATACCTAGGCCTGTTTGGTGGGGGGGATTTTGCTCCAGTTCTAAAATTAGTAAATTGGCTGTAGACATTTTAAATTTACCATCGTCAACAGCCGCAACTGAAAGAACCTTTAGTACTTATGGATTTATTCATCGGCAAAAGAAGAAACCGAGTGACCGTGGAAAAAGCCGAAACTAATTTATGTTGCTTATTGAGAGTGTTTTCGTGCCAGAAGGGCATCAATTTAATTTTGACTTGGTTCCTCAAAATTTAAACAATCTAAACCTGCAAAGCATTATTCTTCAAAACAATAATGTTTTAAAAGCATTAAAAGAGCTTGAGCCTGATAAAGGCTCCGGACCTGACAATTTGCCTTCTATCTTTATTAAAAAGTGCGCCGTTTTCCTCAGTGTACCGTGACTTTACTTTTTAACCACTCTCTTAATTTGGGTGTGTTTCCAGATAGGTGGAGGACTGCCATGGTTGTGCCTATTTTTAAGGGGGTCAGAAAAACTATATTACGAATTATCGGCCTAGAGGCAAAATTTTAATAATACCCAATGTTTTTGAAAAATTTACATTTGATTACTTTTTAACTTAGTAAAAAATGGAATTATTTGGCAGTAGCACGGCTTTTTTCGTGGTCGCTTCTTGGAGACTAATTTGTTCATTTTTAGTGAGTATCTGCATAACCGCATGGATAACAGAACTCAAGTGGATGCTGTATATACCGATTTTAGCAAAGCAATCGTCACAACATCCGACTAAGCCGGTTGGCAGAATTTGGTGTGGGTGGTAGCCTTCTGAGATGGGTGGCATCATATATTAAAAACCGGTCACAATATGTTTCAATTCAGGGTTTTACTTTTAAATAATTTATATCCACGTCCGATGTACCCCAAGGGTCACACTTAGGACCTTTATTTTTAACAATATACCCAAATAATATTAAGTCTTGCAGATGATTTAAAAGTTTTTACCAGTATAAATGGCCCTAAAGATTGTGAAAAGCTTCAGAGTGACCTAGACCGCTTGGAAGAGTATTGTGAAGAGAATAGCCTATATCTTAAACTGTCTAAGTGCACCTCCATTATGTTCTCCTGCAATCTGAACCAATTAATGCACGGATATCAAATAGGAAACACTCTGTTAAACAGAGTTTCTAGTATTGGGAGTTATCTTTAACACGAAACTGATTTTTGACTTACATGTGGAATCTGTAATTAATTCTGCTTCTAAGATGTTATGTTACGTCACAAGGAAATGTAAAAGTTTAAAGAATGCTAAACCAATCATCTGCTTGTACAACTGTTTTGTTCTTGAGTTAAATTTTGGTAGTGTTTATGGAATCAGCAGCAAATTACATATATTGACCGATTAAAACGAATTCAAAATAAATTTTTAAAATATCTTTTCTTTAAACAATTTTTTTAAATTCCAAATTGTGATATATCCCAAGCTCGGGTTCATTTTCATCTGATGTCCCTGGCTGATAGAAGAGCTATTTCCGATGTGCTATTTTTATTTAAAATTCCTAATAACATAATACAAAGCTCAGAAATTCTTCAACAAATCTACAATAGCATCCCTCAAAGATCTCTCAAAGCAAATAAATTGTTTCATTTGCCATTTAGGCGTGCATACTCTGCTCAAAATTCTCCTCTCTGTCGCAGGCGTTGCTTTTTCTTTCTATTAACTCTGTTAAGCATATGACTAAAGATCACTTCCAATTCGAATCTTAGACTATTAGCTATTTTACAAATACCGACTAATACAAGTATTTCTTATTGACTTCAAAGAGAGATAGTTCCGCCTATTTTGCACCGAGATTTACAATGTCAAACGACAGTTCGTGACGGAAGTAGCAAAGATGATGTAGATAAGCTCTGGTGCATGTGTAAAAACAATTATGGTCTAAAGCCCCACGCTGGGACATACCTTTTCCGATAGAATGCTGTACGATGCCGGCATCCATCAAAATGATTGAAAAGACGGCCGACTAATAAATGTCGGATCTTTTTTAATCTCTTTTTTTATTTGATTAGGGAGAGCGCCTATGAATTGGCACGCCGACGACAACGAATTTGGGATATGCACAAAAAAAAGCAAAAATTAATAGTTTTTCTTTATAATATTGTTACTACTGGTCAGTTGCTACTCGTGGTTTATGTAAAAGAAGGGCTAAACATACAATAGTATATTACAATAAAAGTGAGAAAAATGATTAATTTCACACGAGAAGGAATATTGTTACACAAGGCATCAGCCGAGTGCGATAAACCCTCAAGTGTAAGAAACTTATTTTCAAACAAGTAATGTACACCATTTTTTGTCGCACGGCCACAAATTATATATCAAAAACTAAATTTTAAGTTTTTTTGTTTTCACAGAAAAAAAAATAAGAAAATAATTAAAAACTTTCCAACACTAGGGTGATATACAGGGTGATTCAAAATCCAGCACGAAACTTAAGGGGGTGATTCTACTTGATAAAATAAGGGTAGAGCTTTATATAATTTTTTATCAAAATGTCATTCGTTTTCGAGTTACAAGCCGTCACAGTTCAATTTTTGTTTTGGTTTTTCGCCATATTGCATTTATTTTTTAACCAGTCCAGTTAATATTTGGCACACATATCGAGCTTTGCAGATTCTAAAATTTTACGACAAAAGTACTTTTTTAAATACCGCCAGAGGGCACTTTACCTAAAACTTAATTACACCCTGTATGTATGTAGGTAATTTGATTGAAATTGATGAAAACTTTGATGTCTATTGGTGCCTAAACGGTGAGGTTAATCTTCTTTAATAAAGAGTACCTTATTTTTAAGTTTTTAGTTGTCTAAAAAATGGCGCCCCCAGCTTTGCGATATCTGTCAAAATAAAAAAGTTATGATGTAAATAAATTTACGTTTAAAGATAATTGTCTCTTAAAAAATAAGGCGGCTATGATTTTTTGTTGCAATATAATGGCTGTGCTGCAAAAATTAAAATTATTAAGTTTCGATAAATGCATAAAATAGTATTTTGGGAAATTTTTATACGGTCGTGAAAAAAAAGTTGTATGTAACACATGCATAAAGTTACTTTTTTACTCATGGGATTGCCGCACTCGCCTTAAGGCTCGTGCTGTCAAACTTTCTATTCGTACAAAAAGTATTACTTTATGCACTTGTTACATAAATTACTATTGTGCCACTCGCCACACGTAGTTTAACTTTTCTATTTTTTAATGGCAAAGTATCTGAGACACGCGTGTGACACCGACTTACCCCTCTAAACTAATAGTGTTCCGACTTACCCCTCCAAACCAATTGAAATAAAAGTGAAAGATACAATGTAATAAAATAATGTTATGCTTTATTCCTCTTCTACTTTTATATTTCTACTTTATATTACTTTTTGTTACAAAGAAACCCTGTCCCAAGATAAAGTTAAGCTAATCTGTGTATAACTTCTTACAAAACTTAAAATTTTATCAAACTTATCGAAATCAGAGTTTCCTTAATTCCCAAGCTAATAATTAAGATCCACAAAAAGGTCCCAAGGTCCCAAAACTTGGGTAATTATGAACATACGAATCTAAGTCTCATAAAAGTATTTTATTGAGTTGAACTAGTTGCAGGAAGAGGTTCATAAACTCGGTGCGGGGCGTGTGAAGCCACCGTGGCACGAGCCGCGAGCCGGAACAGAGTGCCACGCATATCCTGAAACACGTGCTCTCATCAGTGCTGGCGAATAAAAAAATAATTCATCAAATATAACATGTTAATAATAATAAATACCAGGACTGGCAACCGAAACCGGTTAACCGGTTTTCGGTTAACCGCGGTTTTGGCCAAATCCGAAAACCGGTATTCGAATATCAATTAATAGGTTTTTGGTTGATTGAGGTTTATATTTAAAAAAGAAAAACCGTTGATTTTGTAAAATCGGATATTGGTTGACAGATTATACAGGGTGATTCATCTAACCTTAGACAGGCAAATAACCAGAAAACGGCGCATTTTAGAAGAATATGTTTCTAGTAAGAATTGTTTGAAATATATGGTATTGTCTAAAAACTACAACTTACTATTATAATACACTAAATTAAAATTTAAAAATCACCACTTTTCCTTTTCTGTTTTTTTATTAATCAATAAACCAAAAAAAAACACCGAAAATAGAATACCAATTTTAAATAAAAAGAAATAATAAATTATGTATGTATGTATGGAATTTTTACATCACCTTTTAGAATCTTGCATTTTATTAACAGGGATGTGATATTTTTATTCCTATTTATATTTAACCAATTTCTTTTGAAGAATATTCTAGGATGAATAATGATTATCACTTAACACCACAGCTCATGGGCAAATCCGTAATCAAAGCAAAAACGATTAATAGAGAATAATTACTTTCCGATTTTCTGTTAACTATGGTTTAGAAAAGCCTTTTTCGGTTTTGAGAACCGTTTTCGGTTTTTGGTTTTAAAGACCGTTTTCAGTTTTAAAAACCGATTTCGGTTTTTAAATATTCGGTTAACCGGTTTTAACTGAAACCGGTTTTTTAAATAGCAGTAATTTTTTAAAAACCGGTTAACCGGTTTTGTTTTTTCCGGTTTTTGCCAACCCTAATAAATACTACCAATTTTTAATTTAGTTATACCGGGTGTCAGAGTTGGATCGTACTCGAAAACTCAGTATTCTGAATAGTATTCAGAATACTTTTTGCCGGTATTCGAATAATATTCGAATACATTTGTGTGTTTGGTATTCGGTATTCGGCAGAATACTTTTTTATTAGTATTTGGGATTCTGTATTCGAATACTTTGGAAGTATTCGACGAATACTTTTGAGTATTCGAATACCGAGCGTTCCGAGAATTCGAATACCGGAATGTGCAAGCAGTATTCGAATACCAAAATTGTCACGAGTCATTAAAATTCTTTTTCCTCTTATTTTTTCTTGTCTTTTATTAAACTCTTCTTCTATTAACGCTAGATTGGCACTCCTTGGGGGGCCTTGGGGAACATTTTATATCATCAGGTAAAAATATTGAGAAGCACTCGGAATATTACCAACTTGCTTAGGACTCATAGATGACGTAGAAGTAATAGCCTCAGAAATATTTACCACTTTATTTACAGGTTTATTTTCCTCTGGTTCAGGTCGATCTGTGACAAAGCTCGTTAGAAATTCCTCGTCAGTAAAAATTGTAGAGTTAAGGGGACAAATTCCAGTCACTCTAAATCCACTGATGATGTTCGTAGGAGTCATAGCTTTTGAATAAGCATTTCCTAGTAGTCCTCCAATATCATATATTGTTAATGACCCTCCAGGATGAATTGTCATCCGTTCTGAAGCTGCCACATTATAATATGTTTTTAGCGGGCCAAATACAATCGCTGTGAGGGCGCACTGTTGCCAACACCTGTAACCTCTAAACCCAACTGTATCATTGCAATGATTTAAACGGCGCGAATTTTAAAAGGGGATCAAGTCTCCTAAGGGATCAAGTATCACGACTCTGGTTAGTGGTATGGGTGTATTGTCTCAATATTCGGCTAGAGGAAGTTTTAGGAAGTAAAAACAAAATCTGTTTTCAATTTGAAAAAATAAGACCTAAAAACTTAAAATAACCTTTTTAAGCAACTCTTTACTTAACTTTTGGATAAAAAAAACATATTTTTACTGAAATACGTCTTTTTATATTATGGCCCGGTGTAAGCGATTTTTTGACATTACCTTTTTATTTTCAATATAAATAAAGGTGTTTGGTGTATTTTTTTAATCTAAGACAATATTTCATAAAAAAATTATTTTTGTAATATTTTCCTTTTTTATTTTTTTCCCTTAATTAATGTTAATATCAAAATAGGTTATTAAACCTTTTTCGTAATTCTTTTTAAGTTCTTAACTATTTCTTTCATGCATTTTTTAAGCTTTTATACTTTTTGTTGTTTTTTTATTTTTGTAATTTTTTTGTTTTTCAAACTAATTTATAGTTTTAACCCAACTTTACCCCAAAATTGCGCCATCTTAAATATATTTAAAAAAGTAGCTTTTACGGTTTTCAAGATATTTTCGTTTATATTTTAAATTTAAGTCGCAAACTTCTAAATGGGTAACACTAACCTGTCTCACGACGCGACAGTCTAAAGCCAAGTCACGTTTCGTTCTTAACGATTTTTCTTTTGTTTTTTTTTATTTTATTTTTTACTATTTATGTATTTTTTATTCTGAACAATTACTATAAGGTTTGTTGCAGCAGACTGTCAGAAATGTTTGCAACCGTTCGGATTCTGCGCACGTCAAATTTGTCGTTCCAGCAGTGCCATGTTTGTAACATTATACAGTTGTATCTTGTTTTAGCACTAATTTTAAGATGTTGGAAACATGTTGGAAACTGTTTGAAAAGTTTGCAAACTTTCTTCAAACATTACTGACACATTTTTACCATAACCTTTCTTGTATTGACGTATAAGCAGTATGCACGCCTTGCCTTGCTTATTTTTTGTTCCGGCAGAAAACTGTTGCCAATATTTCTGACTAATATTTGTAACAATTTCTGCGTTTTACGATTGTTGCTAACATGTTTTCAACATTCTGCTGGAACAAACCTAGTATAAACATTGTCTAATGCACTCATTCTTCCAGTGCCGTTAAAGTGGAATTTGCTTTAAATTATATAAAGAGAAATATGGTGCGAAACAAAAATTATTTTTATAATTCCCATTTATTTTTAAGCATTGATGTAAAAAATAAGAATGTATCTGCATGATTAGATATACCAGTATGGAAACCAAACCGTCGGTCATTGGCAAATCATGCATTGAATCCCTTCCACTGATTTTTTATGTACTCTCCTAAAATCTACTGCTACAACGAGCTCACATATTCGAGCAGAACGAAAGAAATTAGGGGCTCCTGGCTTACACCGCCGTCGAACGGCGACGCATATATTTCCTATGCTTTTAATTTCCTACATTCCACACCTGTAGATATGGCTATAACGGAGTAATTGTTAGAAGATACATTTCATTATTTGTCATAACCAAACAATTCAACATAAATACAATAAATTCTTCAAGTATAAGAGAATTTTAATAACCAATAAATGGTTTAAATTAAAGCAATAAATTTGGAACTAAAATACTAATAAAGAATTATCAGCTTCGCGTATCAGAAAGGTCAATATCTTCGTGATTTCTTTGTCAATTGTTTGCCACGAATCGTTCAAGTGTGCATTTAACTGTCATCTGTCACTTGCAAAAAGCCGCCATTCTTCTATTTGTCACTGAAGGCAGGTCGTGTAAGATCGTCGATAACTTTTATATACAGTGCGTTAAATTTAACGACAAACATAAAGTTTCACGTGGTTAATAACATTTAACTTATCTAAAGCATATTTCTACAACACCAGTCTTTATACAGGATATTTTATAATTGCAATTAAAAAAAAATCATAAAATTGAAAACTTATTCATAAGCTTATTTTATGGGACTTGAAAATAGGTTTTTAAGTGAAATTGCCCCATTAACCGCTCATTCGACCCAAGTGAAAAAAAGTTTATATGTATAAACATGGGTCCCAAAATTTTTCGTTCTCAAGATACAAGATGTTTAACTTTTCAAAAACTGAAAAATTTCGAAAAACTTGTTGTACTTAATTTGTTTGACTAAGTATAGAAGGAGCAGTTTAAAAATGTAAATTCGGTGCTCTTTGATAAGAAAAAAATCACAAAAAGTTTAAAGCAAATAAATCGGCATGCTTGTCTTCGCGACCGCCTTTGCTATATTTCTTTTATGATATGCCGGTTGATGCAGCTGGTCATCGCACTATGGGATAGAAATCAATTTTTTTAGTCAAAATTCTGAAACTTACCAATCTACCTTAAAATGAGGTGCTTTTTACTGGACAAATATTATAAATTATTACAAATGTTTTTGGGAAACTTATTATGTGTTATTATAAATTTACACCCCCTATTATTTTTTATTGTACAAAATACGAAAATGCTGCAGTTTGAGTTCGTGTTTGGACTCTATATATTCTAACTCAGCAACTGATCTCTGTGCCAAGTTTCAAAAAATTTACTGTTTTCTGTAAAATTATTCAATTTAATGTAAATACAAAATTTAAAGCTATTTTACATTTTTCTGTAAAATGTACAGGAGAGCCAATAATTAACCCCTTTAAAATTTACATGGGATTTCCTATGTTCCGCTGAGCGACGCACCACGCGGTCCATTTCAAAATATTCATGAAACATCTTTTTACATGTCTGGTAAAATTAATTAATTACAATAATGTTTTCTTTATCACTAAAAAAACGTTACGTTACGTTACGATTTATTTTGGAATTAGGTTAAAAAAATGTTTTACAGATAGTTCCAATATGGCTTAAATTTTAAGGACTCTGAGAGGTATCATAGACATTCTGAAGAAAGTATTCAAAATAAAATGAATACTCTTGTAAATTGGCTTTGGAATGCAAGAATGGTTAAAACAACAACAATATTAAACTAATAAATGGAAATATGACATCACCTTATATAGGGTGAAACAGGTTTTTGTTGACAAACTTTAAAAGTTGATATCAGAGGTAAAACAGGTAATGCAATGGCAACAGTTTTGTAAGGATTAATAGGTCTAAAAGTAATTTTATTTTAATTTCATACAGTAATATTCTATAATCGATTTTTTAGATAATCTTTCTTTCAGCTTCGACATACAGACGTTTGACGTTTCATGTTAGGTTTCTATAACAGATCGTGTGTTTTAAATGTATTCCAAACTTTAATGGTTATATTTATATAAAAAAACATACTTAATTAAGTACCACATAAGATGTATTCATTATTTTTATTATCTTAGTAGAGAAATTATCAGAAGTCAATGCATTAGATTTTCAAAAAAATAATATTTCAAGTTGTTTACATAAATAAGGTAATCTTGATTTATCTCGATCAGAAAAATCGTTTTCGAATTAACCGTCATTACATTTTATTTAAGGCAGTAATACAACAGATGATCGTTAATTGAAGAGTGGATATACTAATTAATCCAAGTGTTAAAAACACGCATTTTTTTTTCTTTTGTCCATCAATTTGTTCTATGTGACAGCCCCAATATTCCACTTTAAACTCACTCTAAACTCACAGTGGCAATTTCACCCTAGCCATTGCACAGTCCAAAGTCCAAAGTTGAGCCCACCCGTATGTCCAGCATTACATTTTTTACTTATTACTTTGATATCTGGGGATTTCTTATTTTGGCACTTAGATCAATTAGCACTGCTGCAATGTAGGTAACTTTTTAAAAAAAGAGGCCCTTGACCTATCGCATTCGTCAAAACATGGAAAAAAGTTGCGCCATCTAGCGCTTTTGGCAATACAAATAAATAATATGCACACAATGTAGGTTACTTTTTTAAAATAAGAGGTCCTTTGCCAAGCGCAATCATCAAAACATGCTAATTATCCGAATGTATGATTAACGTGACCACCACGAGGCATCAATTGCTCATGACTTGAAACGCCATTCGGGTCCGTTTTTCATACTTTTTGAACGTATTTTTGGGTATTTGTAACTGCGCATCTCATATGTAATATTTCTCTTCCCCTTAGAACCTCCTTGAATAATGCTGATATTTTTTATTTGCTTTATTGGCCAGCAAAACTAAATTCATGAGATCGGCATACCTAAACCTAAGAGATGGGTCGTATTCGAATACTCAGGATTCTGAATAGTATTCCGAAAACATTTTGCCGGTATTCGAATACATTTACGTGTTTGATATTCGGTATTCGGGAGAATACTTTTTCGGTTAGTATTCGGGATTCTGTATTCGAATACTTTAGAAGTATTCGACGAATACTATTTTCAGTATTCCAATACCGTTTCGAGTATTCGAATACCAAAAGGAAAGAAAAATAGGTAAAAATGAGGTGAGGACCTTTTTATTTAATAGTATTCGAATCTTTTCGTTTCCAGTATTCAAATACCGATTCCGGGTGTTCATGAATACCGAGTATTCGAATACTTTCTTTTTCCGATATTCGTATTTGTATTCGAATACCGAGTTTCAGTATTTGACCCAACTCTGGCTCCCAACATAAAACAATTTTATTTAGAATAAAACCAACTTTCAATATTTTAACAAAAATAAGATATAATAAATAGCCAACAAACTTGTTGGTTAAAATTTACCCATAATTAACTTAAACAATTGCAGAACTTAAAAAAGTTGATTCCCGAAAAATTCAATATCCATAAAAAAATAGGATTTTTTTATCTTCTATGAAAAACTGCCCTAGACTTAGTTCATATACTTGGAAAATGATATTTGCGAATTAGAAACGTGTTCTACTTGGTCAATTTCGAACGAAACATTCGAAACCAATTAGAACACGTTCCGCATTTCGCAAGTATATAACTAAGCTTTATAGTTCACTTTCAAACCCCAAAAAATTGAATAAAAAATAATAAAAGTCGCCAAAAGAGCACAATAACACAATCTGAAACTGTACAATATACC
>JACEGR010009762.1:0-23929 GCA_014170235.1 Listronotus bonariensis
TTTACTACATTTTTATTTTTAAAATATCAGAATTTAATGATTTAAACTTGAAAGAAATTATACCATTCATATTGCATCTCATAACCATTGAGAAGCTCCAACTCAAAACGCATTTTTCATAGAACACAATTTTTAGAGTGTCCCACAATTATGTTAAAAATTGTAAGATACTAATAAAATTGTGCCTTACGATAAATTGCGTTAACATGTAGTTAAAAGTTGTTTTCAATTTGGAAAAAGAAGAGAGTTGTTTTTAAAATATAAAAATTAGGTTTTTCATATCTTGCTGTATGTAGCCGCTGCAAAAGATCAATATTATTAATTAAAATTTTGGACTCTATTTTCTAATGTATTTGTTTACAGTTTTTTTCTTAATTATACAGCGTGTTTACTTAAGTTTGCATATGGAAAACTATATTTATTATTAATTTTACGAAAGAAAGTTATTCTTTAAAAAGTTCTGCATGGCCTAAAACCTAAAATGCAATTTTTAGATATTAATTTTGTGTAGTGGTATACGAAGGTATGTCAAAAAATATGTTTTTTTTAAGAGGTGATTACTTCTATTTTTTAATATATCGAAAGTTTTTATAAAGAAAGATGTTTAGAGTTAAAAATAACATTCAAGTATGCAAACTTGTTTATTTTCAAGAAATAAAATTTTAATTTAATATGCGTTTTCTGTGAAAATGTAAGTTTATACATTAGTTCATAATTATTTCGAAATGTAATATGTAACAAAATATATGTAAAGAAATATTTATAAACCAATTTGCATATTTTAATGGTACTTTTAATACCAAACATCTTTTCTTCATAAAAACTTTCGATATTATCAAAAATAAAGGTACTTTCCTCTTGAGCAAAACTCATATTTTTTGACATATTTTGCAAACCACTGCAAATAACTAATATCAGATAATTACATTTTAGGTTTTAGACCATGCAGAACTCTTTATAAAGAATAACTTTTTTGTAAAATTAATAAAAAAACACGTTTCCGTCCTTACTATCCTAAAAATCCTTTGTTTTCTTTAATAGGCTTCTCAAGTAATTATGCATCTACCACAAATTTTAGATTTGTCAATCAAGTTATCAGGGGTTTCTCACTTTTTATGTCCACACTGTATTTATAGTATCTACAGATTACTCATAAATCATATTCTTTACAATTTTTTTAATTAACAATTTAAAACATCTCCTATGTTTTATGAGTTCCTTGTAAAGTGCATTTTTATCTGGAATATTTTGTATACATATACAAGTTTAATTAGTAATGAATAAAATATATACATACATAAAATTTCTATATATATATATTTTATTAATAATAGTGCGAGACAAAAATGAAAGACAATATTTATTTCTTGATTTGGCATTTATTTAATGATATTTTTAATTCAATCATCAAATAATTTATTTACAATGACCCTCCTTAAATTTCAAGATGTTGCACAAAGAAAATAAATACGTGTGGCTCTTAAGTAAGAAAAATAAATAAAATAAATAACACAAGTATAACATGAAAATTAAAGAATTACCAGAAATGATTTAAATGTCTACCTGCTGTTCAAAGATATTAATTAAGTCGTTGATTTAATGACACCATATACATCTTGCTGAAAAAATTAAATTGTAATTAATGTTACCCTTATCGTACGACTTAGCTTCAATACCGTTAAGTTTATTATTAAATTAAATTATTTCATCCCTCCAAGAGAAAAGTGACATATTCCAAAAATGCAAGAGGTAAGTTATTTTAAAAAAATTAAATTAATTTGTTGACGGAGAATACTTTGGAAATCTTACATAATTTAAAAACCCCAAATCGTTTACTAATGCTAATTATTTTTCAGGTTTTTACTTAAGGCAAAACTTTGACTACTTAGGATCAAATTTAAGGATATCTTTTATATGGACTTAAAAAACAAAAGTGGCTTTCTTGTTACTATTACTATTTTTGTTTACATTAGACCAACTGATTAACATGTAAAAATTAAAAGATCACTTTAAAATAACGTCATTTTGTTACATAAATTAAAAAGTTATATTTGATAGTTTCGTTTTTAGTTCCTTTGCTCTCCCCTTTGTTTCTTTTTCTCATTAGTTTTATCATTATTCAAACTAAGCCTTTTAGTTTAAATTATTTATCCAATCTTTTGATAAATACGTCTCATGATTCAATGTTTTTATCGTACTTTTCAAAATTTATGTTGACATCTTTTGAACAGTTTTCCCTTGATTTTATGGTATCTGTCAGAGCAGTAACCAGTTTCTTTAATTCTTTGGGGTCCATTTCTATCTAAATAATCCTCGTCGCCACTTTTATA
The DNA here is from genome assembly GCA_014170235.1 of Listronotus bonariensis. NCBI lineage: Eukaryota > Metazoa > Arthropoda > Insecta > Coleoptera > Curculionidae > Listronotus > Listronotus bonariensis. The sequence goes on from JACEGR010009762.1 coordinate 2,331, forward strand.
TTATAATATAATATGCAAAAGTTGACTTTTAAATATTCCTGACATAAAACTAACTGACTTTTTAATAACAGGTAACAATGAATATTACAATAACAAATTAAAATACAATAATAAACAAGATGGCGAATCAAATAACTGTCATAGAACAGGAAACCACTGCCTCCAAGTTATTAACGACTTTACCCTTTAACGATTCTGTCTGAAGTGTGGCGCCATCTGTCGGGCGCAGGTACAGTTAAAATGAGGAATCAGTCGCCCTATTTAGAGTGCCTTCGTTTACACACCTTCCTCTCGGTCACCATACAATTAACCCATTACACGTTTTTTTAATAAGCAAGGTTAAAAAACACTGTCAAAGTTTGACAACCTATTTTCTTTAAAGGAATGTTTACAAATGCTTTTTAAATTAGGGATGTTTTGCAGATTTTTTTTACATAAAATATAGTGTACTGTGTGTACTAATGTAATTCCTTTTAAAACGATTTGAAACGATATGTTTGTAATAAAAATATCGATTTTAAAAAAGCATGGAATGTTAGGTGACCGGTTTTCAAAATTATCTTGTACATAAAAAAAATTAAGACAAATAACACAAAGAGTATATCAACACTAAATAAAGTACATGTGTTGAATATGTGAGTCCAAATTTATTATTTTTAATTTTTTCTTGTTTTATTTTTATAATATTTATTTGTTTGTATAAACTCTCCCTTACGTAAAGAACTTATTGATAACCAATATATTTAATAACGGTTGGATTTTTTAAAGTTTGCAATCTTGAAATAAATACACTTTTACCTTTGATTTCGTCATTATTTCTTTTAGTTCATGTGTCACTAGTTTTAAAATTCGACAGTTTTAATAGAAATTATTTAAAATTAGTAGTAATAAAGAATTTGGATGACCAAAAATTGAAAAGAAATTTAAACTGTTTTATTATTATTTCTACAAAAAGTAAGTATATACAATTTTCTAAAATAAAATAATATAAACATAGTTTTAAAGAGGATAATTGTCTCTTTAAAAATAAGACGGCTATATTTTTTTGTTTGCAATTTAATGGCTGTGCTGCAAAAATTAAACATATACTAAGTTTAGATAAAAAAAAACATGAATAAAATGGTATTTTGGAAAATTTTTATACGGTCGTGGACAAAATATAGTATGTAACACATGCATAAAGTGTAATTTTTTACTCATAAGATTGTCGCACTCGCCTAACGGCTCGTGCTGTTAAATTTCCCATTCATTTTTGAGATAGGTGGCTGTGACTTCATATATGACACCTACTTTTTTTTTTAAATAATATTTGGATGTATTCTGAGAAATAAGGGTACTCTACTCTTGAACCATTTTTATTTTGTTGTACCTCCCCGGTATGCAAATGAAGATATTTAAATTTTGACAGTTGTATTTTGAGTTTGAAAGAAAGCAGCAACTTTTACCAAAAAAAAAAAAAAATGTGTAATAAAAAAATTCATTTGCGTCCATATATCTGACGGCCACTGTATCTTTAATAAACCCATGCCGAAGTCCAGATTTATGATAATTATTATTAACAAATATGATATTTTTGTTATTAGTGCCTTAGCCAGCAATGAAATAGACTTTGCCACTGGGCGAACGCGTCACTTCTCTTCGTCGGACAAATTTACCACAATGTTTTACATGCTAGTCAAAAGAAACCTCACTAGATAGGTTTAAAAAGGGTACTATACAGGGTGTCCAGTAATTCAACCGATAAACATTAAAAGGTGATGCTACAATGAAAAATAACAACAAAACGTTTTATAGAAATATATGTCATAAACGTAAAGTTTTTTGAAGTACGGGGTGTTAACAAATTTAAAAAAATATATGTCTTCTTTATTATAACTTTCGTACCAAATAAAATATTTTTTTAAATATTGGAATTGAAATATTGGAGTTGATATATGCCTCACAATACATTTTTTGACATAAAATAATAAAACAAATTTTCATCAGTGTCGTCCATAAGGGGTTTTGGGTAAATATTTTTAAAGAAAAAATGGTACGCCACTGCATTTTTCTAAAATAAAAATCTTTTTTTTGAATGCTCGTGCAGTTTAGAACAACTTTGATCTCTTGACTTTTTTTTGTTTGATGTAGGGTTTTTGCGTAAATAAATAGAAACCATTTTTGGCATGGTCATTTCGTAGAGTAAGAACATTTTAAAAGCGCAAATTCGGTACCCTTTGAAAATAATACAAAAAAATATAAAAAGGCCGCCTGCAATCGGACTATTCTATACAAAGGCGCCGCTATCTTTTACAGCGACGCGCCGATACACTATGGGATAGAAATCCATTATTTTGGCCAAGAAGCAACTTTGAATTTTTAATGGCTCATGCTGTGTATTTCAAAGTTGGTACTCCAAACTACATGTACGGAAAATTATAAAAGGATACGACTTCTATTGGGGTGGAACTTGAAAATGTATTTTAAGTAAACATAAATATACAACATTTAATCACCTTAGTTTATTATTAGCGTTGTTTACTAAAAAAGTAAAAGAGTTTAAATAATAAGAGCTATTGTTATGTTCCCGATGCAGTCTCGCTAAGTCTCGCTATTTTTGTCAAAGATTTTTTACCTTTTTCTTTATCAGTTTTTGTACTTACAATTGCCGTCCTACTTTTTGCTACTTCTGAGTGTATCTAAGTACAGATACAAGATTTTTTTATAATTTACAAGGTTTTCCATTTAAAAATTTAATATGTTTTGTCCTACACTGTAGATCCTAAAAGATAAAGGCATTCTGATGAAAGACATGGATCTACCCAACAAAACAGTTTTTTTATTTATTCTATACGTTAAAAAATAAAAAAGTTGGGAAGATGTATCTCTATTACGCTTCTAAGAATAATTTAAAATTATTTTTCAGATTTGGATGGTCATATTTCCGAAACTAATTGAGATAGACACATCAAATGTAGTATTTTTGTAAAGCATTTTAAAAGATTTTGGTGGTGATATAATATTCAGGGTATTCAATTTAAAAAAATCATACCTATTGTCGTACCCTGTATATCATATGAGATAATAATCATCGGATTACTGATTAGAATACTACCGCATTAACCAAACAATCTGACATTTTAGTTTATTTTGTACAATAAAAATAATAATGTTAAGTGGGGTGTAAATTTATAATAACATATAATAAGTTTTAGGTTTCCAAAAAGCATTTGTAATAATTTATAATATTTTTCCAGTAAAAAGCACCTCATTTTAAGTTAGACTAATAAGTTTCAGAATTTTGACCAAAAAAATAATTTCTATCTCATAGTGCAATGACCAGGTGCATCAACGGGCATATTATAAAAGAAATATAGCAAAGGCGGCCGCGAAGACAAGCATGCCGATTTATTTGCTTTAAACTTTTTGTGATTTTTTTCCTTATCAAAGAGCACCGAATTTACATTTTTAAACTGTTCCTTCTATACTGCTAATAACAAATTCTACAGTAAAAAAGAAATGTTGTTATTTATTCTTTAATTAGATAGGGATTTGACCATCTCAAGAAATGGTTTCTATTTATTTACGTTAAAACCGTACATTAAACAAAAAAAAGTCAGTAGATCAAATTTGTTCTTAACTAAACGAGGATACAAAAAAATATTTTTATTTTAGAAAAATTTAGTGGCGTACCATTTTTCCCTAAAAATATTTACCCAAAACCCCTTATGGACGACACTGATAAAAAAATGTTTTTTATTTCATGTTAAGAAATGTATTCTGATGCATAGGAGATGTCTTATATTTTTTTAAATGTTTTAATTGGTATTAAAGTTATAATAAAGAAACGATAATAAACTAAGACGTTTAGAACATATCGCACCTTTCATATTATAGGGGCACAATTAAAAATTTTGTGAAATTGATATTAAATATCGGGTCGCGTTACTCGGAAATAAGATAGAGACACAATTATGTTTGTGCGCCCCATGAGTGGCTCTGTCTCTTTCTGTCAAGGGCATCATGCAAAGTAATTGTTTTTGTGCCTATATATCACAAAAACTCAATTTCACAAAATTTTTAATTGTGCCCTATAATATGAAAGGTGCGATATGTTTATATAAAGTTTCTTTCTTATTTTTCATTGTAGAATCGCCCCTTAAGTTTGTCGGTTAAGTGACCGGACACCCTATATATAGTTATTTAAATAGGAATTTTTATTATTCTTTACCTAATAATATTTTCCCTGTGTCAGTAAAGTTTAGATCTAATAATAATTAAAACAATATAATTTATGTTAATGTACTCGCAATAAAAGCAGATAATTATTATAATGACTTTTTAATATTTCTGCCAACAATAAGCGGTTTAATAATTATTATAATTTAGTATGCAGAACATTTTTGCGTATCTGATATAAACTTTACAGAACGCATTATTTGTTCCCAAAACATGGATATAATTGCAGCTTTACTGTTTTTACTATTTGTTAATGGTGTTTTTTCAAGACCTGAGGTAAACTCAAACTGTTATATAACTTTTTTCAAACATTAAACTTAAGTAGACACAACCTCTGAAAAATGTATATTAAAAAAATTATATTCATTTTTTTTTAACCTAAAGCATGTAAAATATTAGTTGTGTATTTACTTGAATAGTATATTATTAACAAATTTCATATTTAATAAAAATGCTTATTGCCATTTTTAGTAATTAGTTTTTAATAATTTTAAGTAACTTATAAGACATTCGGTATTTTAAAACAATATTCTGAAAAACCTGGTTGCATCGTTCAAACCTATTAAATTCGGAATTTTATGTCCAACTGATAATACACAAGACATTTTATAACTTAAAGTATAAAAAAAAATTAGTAAGACTAAAGTCCTTTAAAAAAAAACTGGCAAAATTTTATAAGTTTTAGTTGTAAAGAATTAAATTTTATATTAAAATTTAAAGTTGACACACAGGGTAATTCAAAAATCGATCACGAAACTTAAAAAGGTGATTCTACTTGACAAAATAAGGGTAGAGCTTCAGATAATTTTTTTTCAAAATGTCATTCGTTTTCGAGTTACAAGCCGTCAAAGTTCAATTTTTATTTTGGTATTTTTGCCATATTGCGATTATTTTTTAACTAATTCAGTTGATATTTGGCACACAAATCGAGCTTTGCAGATTCTAAAATTTTAAGATAAAAGTACTTTTTTAAATACCGCCAGAGGGCACTTTACCTAAAACTTAAAATGTATTTACATCATAACTTTTTTATTTTGACAGATATCGCAAAGCTGGGAGCGCCATTTTATAGACAATCAAAAACTTAAAAATAAGGTTCTCTATTATTAAAGTCGATAAACCTCACCGTTTAGGCACCAATAGCCATCAAAGTTTTCATCAATTTTAATCAAATTACCTACATACATACAGGGTGTCCAGTAACTCAACCGACAAACTTTACGGGGCGATTCTACAACAGAAAATAAAAAAAAAACTTCATATAAACATATGTCCTAAACGTCTTAGTTTTTGAACTACGGTATGTAAAATAATTTTTAATTTAGAAACACCCCGCTAAAGTTTCGTGATCGATTTTTGAATCACCGTGTATACTATTTAATACTTAGATTATGAAAAAAAATGGTTTCTAATTGTTTAAAGATAACAAAAACATAGTGTTTTTTGACTTGAATAGGTTTTGTATCGCTAATTTTTTTATAACCATACGTAAACAAAAATATATATATATATATATATATATATATATACAGTGTGTCCACGGATTGACTCCCAAAGAGAAAAAACTTTTTATTTGGAAGTTTTTCGAAAAATTTTATTCTTCATAAAAACTCCTGCTTGTGCTCCCGGGGACATGTTATTTTGAAAGATTTATATACCGGGTGTTCACAATTTGGGAAAATATGAAAAAAATTAAGAATAAAGCAACTTTAGGCGGGAAGATACTATAAAAAGTAATAAGTTAAAGTTGTTGGGTTTAAAAAGTTATGCATCGATGCAAAATTTTGACGTAAGGCCTAAATGTACAGAGTCGGGCAAAAAATTGTACGCTTTGTGAAACAGGATTTTCCGTAAATATTTTTTTTCTGCACAAATGAATTCTTGTTTGTGAGCAAAATTAGTTTATGGATTTAATTAATTTATTAAGTTTTTATTATAGGAGGGATGGTTGAAAACCGATAATTGCCTTTATTATTACGATAGAAACTGGAAAGAGTAGCTATGGTTTCCTCGCAAATGAAATTTTATTATTGTCAATGTCATATTATTAAGTTTGTGACATCGATAGAAGAACAACAAAATGCTAACATTAGAACAAAAAGTGTTTATTGTCCAATGTTATGGTTTAGGAGAAAACACTTCTTACTCGTACGTAAAAGAAAATTTAACGAGAAATGGCCAAATCTTACCATAGACCATAAAACAGTTAAATCCGTTGTTTCGAAATTTAGAAGGACTGGAAGCGTTTTAAATATTAAAAGAAGAAATCTGCTGTTACTGAAGAAGAAAATGCTATGGCAGCTATTGCACTGGATTCTGTCAGACGTTTCCCAAAAACATCGCTAAGGACCCGAGCTACACAGATTGGGAATGTTAGTAAATCCTATTTGCAAGTAATTTTTAAAGGTAATAAGGTTAGGGCTTATAAGCCAAAATTTGTTCATACATTAGAACCAAATGATGATGCAAAAAGACTTGATTTTTGTTTATGGATTGGTGAGAAATACTTGGAAAATAGAAGCTTTTTTCATAATATTATTTCTTCTGATGAAGCTACCTTCTCAAGTAACGGAGTGGCTAGTTCTCAGAACGTACGTTACTGGTCCACGGACAATCCCCATTTTCGAATTCACTGCAGAAGACAGTATTCCAAGAAGGTCAACGTTTGGTGTGCGATTACGTACAACGGAATAATTGGGCCGTACTTTTTAAAGGAAACATGAACCAACATAATTATTTGGAAATGCTAGACACATTTTTCTTGGATCGTTTAAACCTTGTTCATAGGCAAACTGCATATTTTCAACAAGATGGTCATCCCGCACATTCTACAGCAATTGTGAGGGAATGGTTGAACCGGCATTTTCCCGAGCGCTGGATTGGACGATACGGACCAATACCTTGGCCGCCAAGGAGTCCCGACCTCACAATAATGGACTTTTAACTATGGGGCTACCTTACCCAAAAAGTGTATGCTAGTCATTTGGAACCAGATCTCACTAGTTGGAAAAACAGAATTAGAGAAGCAATTCAAGGTATCCCATTGCGAGAGATACGAAACGCTTATAGAGCTTTAATTGAAAAAGCTCAACTATGCGAGGAAGTTGGTGGAGAAACCTTTGAATAGTTTTTTTTTGTTGATAACTTTCTTTTTTTTATTTATATTAGGTTAACATAATTTTTATTCCGTATTCGTTTCCTAATAAATTTAATATAAGGCATTGATTTTCTTGTATACATCTTAATGCATTTTTAAAAAGTGATAATATCAATTCACCAGAATATTTTCTTATAATAATTCTTTTCAGTTCTTGAAAATTCCTCGTATATTACATAAATTCTACAAAGCAATTTTGTTCACAAATAGAATTTTTTATTTATTAGAAAAAATAAGTTAATTACAGGGAATGCTATTTCATAAAGCGTACAATTTTTTGCCCGACCCTGTACATTTAGGCCTTACGTCAAAATTTTGCATCGATGCATAACTTTTCAAACCCAACAACTTTTACTTATTACTTTTTATAGTATCTTCCCGCCTAAAGTTGCTTTATTCTTAATTTTTTTCATATTTTCCCAAATTGTGAACACCCGGTATATAAATCTTTCAAAATAACATATCCCCGGGAGGTTTGAGCACAAGCAGGAGTTTTTATGAAGAAAAGAATTTTCGAAAAACTTCCAAATAAAAAGTTTTTCTCTTTGGGAGTCAATCCGTGGACACACTGTATATATATATATATATATATATAAAACAAAGAATGAGTCTACTTTATAAAGGGTAAAATAAATAAAAAAATATTTTTAGCTTAGAGAAACCGCCTTATTTCCTACTATTGGACCATACAAATATGGGATTTTTTTATAGTTACAAAATTTAAAATTAATATTTAAGTTACGTCTTAACAACCGACTTTTACTATGCTAAGTGGTTTTTAAATTTTAACTCTTATATTCAATTAGCTAATATAGCTAAGTCAGGACAACGTCTGTTGGGTCAGCTAGTATTTAATAAAAATGGTCTTTACTGTAATTACGAACTACAATTAAAGTACAAAATCTTAATGTAGTTAATCAAAAATAAGCCTATACACTAAGACAATGTTGAGTGTTTATTGTGAAAGACATATTAAAATTCTAATTATTTAAACTGGATTTACACTTCATAAATATCGATATTTAAAAAATAAAATGAGATTATTAATTTATAAAAAAATAATAATAAATAAAAGTATGTTGCCCTCTATACATTCTATAATTTTTGTGTTTCAAAGTTTGGTGATTGATTAATAAAGTTAAATTTTTAATACCTTTTTAAAATATTTTTTTAGTTGTCATACATCAGTTTTTAAAATTTAAATTATGTTTTAATATACAGGGTGTTATTTAATAAGTGTCCGATATTTCAGAGAGTGATTTTTCAAGTATTTTTAAGGTACAAAGTTCCTATGAACGTGTGGTCTAAGATGCTTCGCTTTCAAGATACAGGGTGTCAAAGTTTTATTTTTATTTATGTTTTTTCTGCATAATTTCCTAAATAATGCCGATTTCCGAACGAAACTTGGTACCTGGGGGTTTTTGACATGAGAAATTTGAATTTGTTCTTAATTTAGCTCTTACTTGTAGAGGGCGCTAGCCACATGTATATTCTCACTTTCAAAGGCTCATGACTTTTTGTACAACCCTGTATTTACATTTTTTGTTAAAAGAAATGGATTCCTTAGTCATTTTTACGTAAAAAAGTACTCTTATTAGATGACGCTAGGAGCAACCGTTTTCGAAATATTTTAGTTTAAAATAATCGATGCATACGCTTAGTAATAAATATGCTAAGTAAAGACCGCCGAAAATGACGGTTTTATCAAGTAGCCCAGTCAATGCATTTTGTTTGTGTTGTCATGTAAAAATTCAGACATAATACAATTTTGACGTACTTTGACGTACAGTTGAGTAGTAGGTAATAAATATTAGTGAGTTTTTTAAAATGGTAAATTTTACCAATGCTGAGTATGCTGACATGCATTTTACATACGGACTTGCTAATGGAAATGCTTATGAAGCTAAACGTTTGTATCAGGAGCGTTATCCGAATCGCATAGTTCCAACTCCAAAAACTTTTTCAAGAATCCACGGTCGGTTAAGAGAAACAGGAACATTTGAGAAAGCTAGTCACCTGTCAGGTGCAGTTCGAACGGTAAGAACCCCAGATATCGAAGATGCAGTCCTTAATATGGTAGAAGAACAGCCGGATACAAGCACCAGGAAAGTAGCGTTTACGTTAAATATTTCTCATTTTCTGGTATGGAAAATTTTAGTGGATAATTTATTATATCCCTATCATGTTCAAAGAGTTCAGGCACTGCTACCTCGTGACTTTCCCTTACGTATAAATTTCTGTCGTTGGTTTCTCCAATGCCTTATTCAAAACCCTTTGTTTCAAAACCTTATCCTGTTTACCGACGAAGCAAATTATTTCTCACGTAACGCTATACGTAATTTTCATAATAATCATATGTGGTCAAATGAAAACCCACATGCAATACAGGAATCACATTTTCAAGAACAGTTCTCTGTTAACGTGTGGGCAGGAATCCTGGGAGATAATTTGATAGGTCCATTTTTCCTTCCGGGAAGATTAAATGGCGAGATATATCGTCGTTTTCTTGAAGAGAATTTGCCTATTTTACTGGAAAATGTGCCACTTAGACTAAGGAATGAGATGTGGTTTATGCATGACGGTGCCCCTGCACATTTTAGCATCCAAGCGCGAGAGTTTTTAAATCAAAATTTCAATAATCGTTGGATAGGTAGGGGAGGGACTCAACCATGGCCTCCTAGGTCGCCAGACCTTAATAGTTTGGATTATTTCCTTTGGGGACATCTAAAAACATTAGTTTACCAAACACCTATTCAAAATGAAGAAGAACTGAGAAATCGAATAATGGACTCTTGTAGAACGATTGAAAATACTCCAGGAATTTTCCAGAGGGTACGCGAATCAATGAGGAGAAGATTGGATGCGTGCCTACAGGCAGGGGTGGGCATTTCCAACATTTATTGTGATTTTGATCTGGTTTTTCATCCTGTTTTTATTTAGTGTTCGTCTGTTATTTTTTTTTAATATTTCATGTTGATTAAAAAAGTTAATTTACAAAATTGTTTCATTTTTTTCAAAACACATGCATCGATTTCAAACCAAACCAAACCAAACCAAAATATTTCGAAAACGATTGCTCCTAGCGTCATCTAATAAGAGTACCTTTTTTACGTAAAAATGACTAAGGAATCCATTTCTTTTAACAAAAATGTAAATACAGGGTTGTACAAAAAGTCATGAGCCTTTGAAAGTGAGAATATACATGTGGCTAGCGCCCTCTACAAGTAAGAGCTAAATTAAGAACAAATTCAAATTTCTCATGTCAAAAAACCCCCAGGTACCAATTTTCGTTCGGAAATCGGCATTATTTAGGAAATTATGCAGAAAAAACATAAATAAAAATAAAACTTTGACACCCTGTATCTTGAAAGCGAAGCATCTTAGACCACACGTTCATAGGAACTTTTTACCTTAAAAATACTTGAAAAATCACTCTCTGAAATATCGGACACTTATTAAATAACACCCTGTATATTATCCCCTTCTAAGTTAGATGTTAATATCGATTTAAAGGTTACTTGGTAAGAAAAAGGGTTTTCAAAAAAAGTTTTTTTTAACATTTTATTAATTTTTTTCATATGTATGTGTTTTTTCTTGTAGTAACTGTGTACGTAATTTACAAACAACTTAATTAGTGAATTATGTGTTAAGTAAACTGAGCATTTCCGGTTATTAAAAAATATTTTTATTGCATCGTTACTGCATATCCGTAAATGCGTTTTATAAACTCATTTATATTTAGTTGTTATTAGCTTTTACAGAATAATAATAAAATAATGGTCATACACACGGTTAGGCATGCCTTTAAGCTTACCAAAAAATGCAAGAATGCGGGTAAAGGTCTGGCCACACATAACAGCAACGAGCCCGCAGCGTAGCTTAGCCATGCTTCTTGCTTGTGAAATTTGGGAGAAGGCGAGGAAATTTTGTACAAAACTTACTGTATGTTTCAATAACGTAATAAAAAGTTTCAAAAATATTTTTTCTAATTTAGGTGTAAGGTCACCGCTACTCAAGTTTAGTTAACAAATAGAAAAATATTTTTATATATTTATTTAACTGAAGTAAAATGCTCTTTGAGCTGGCTTTGCAGGAACTTCTCATGTTGCATTATAAATTTAGTAAACACGTAAATTTAATCAGGATCACGGACAAAAAATTGTTTTTTAAAATCGGCTCAGCCGTTCAAGACTTCATTAAAACCACATTGTTTTTATTCTATTTAAACCAAATTTCAATGGTTCTAAGTCTGGAACGGCTGGACCGATTTTAAAAACAAAGAACCGTTAAGTAGAGAATTAAAGGGACTCTAAAATAAGGTGTTTTAAGACCCCCATTTCTATTTAAAAAAAAGTTGCTATTGCCCCCTTGGCTATAGGCCACGTGACCGAAATCATTTTTATACCAAAAAGTAGTTTAGCTGACACCCTTTACCCAAATTTTAACCGATCTTGATATCTTGTCCCATTTAAAAGATAGAGAAGGGGGAGAACTTTTAGTATCCTTACTGTATTTTTAGCAACTTATTATTACTAGCCGCAGAGCCATATTGTTATGCTGACTCACTTGGTTTTTTAAGTTACAAGTTTTTGGTTTATGCTGGGTTTCGTATGGAAAAACATTTGACTTGAGTAGTGGATTTGAATGAATTAAGCAGTACGTATTAGTATAAATGTTTTGTTATTGATTATTCTGGCGTTGGTTTTTAAAGTTTTGATAATATTATGTTATGAATATACATAATACATGGTGTCTCATAATGGATTTAAGATTTGAAATTGTTCTGGCGCCGGCCCTGCGCTTAGTAGGAGGTCAGTGGTCGTGTAGACAAGTAGCGCGAACATGCGGATTTCAGTTACGATCAACAAAATGGTGCCACGGCACATACTGCAGCAATATCGATTAACGGAGTTACAGAACTGTTTCCTGGCACGATTATTACCATTAATGGGAATATTCTGTTTCCTCCACGATTCCCAGACCTGACTCTTCTAGATTTTTTTTTATGGGGATACCTGCAGAGTGTACTCTACAACACCGATTACAGCGATCCAGGGGGCTTTATTTGAAATGTTCACCGACGTTCATTTTCTATGAGCGCCCAAAAATAAGCACATATGCTTTATTTGAAAAATTCGTCGACGTTCCCAAAAGATCACGCGTGCTCTTTTTCATTTGTTTTGTGCGACACTTCTTTAGTTGGCGTTCAAGCTGGGAGCACGGATTTCAGACGTCATTTCCAAAGAGGCTTTATTTGAAATGAGCGTCGACGCTCGCCTAAAAATAAGCACATATGCTTTATTTGAAAAATTCGTCGACGTTCCCAAAAGTTCACGCGTGCGTTTCTTCATTTGTTTTGTGCGACACCTCTTTAGTTGGCGTTCAAGCTGGGAGCACGGATTTCAGACGTCATTTCCAACGGTTTTGACCATTAAATCGAAGGATTTTTTGTATATTCGAAATGGAATTTAATAATGTTGTTAATTTAAATGTAATGGCTGGAATAGAGCAAGTGGAATTATTAGAATACTAAAGACGAAGAATTTGCCTCTGGGTAAAGGCTTTAGAAGCTTAAACTTCCAAAAGGAAATTAAACAAAAATCCGCTTTAGAAAAACAATCTTTGCGAGAAACTAGAGGAATTTATGGCTCCTCCAATTCGTTTTACGGCTACACCAAAAGATGTTAAGGTATGTGAGATATATATATTTAGTTATATTTATAAAATCTTTAGTGTAAATTGGAAATACATAATATTTATATTGTGCGTAGGGTGTCAAGGCACCTTAGTTAATTGTAGATGGTTGTATCCAGACAGTGCCCTGGATACGGGGATGTCACTGATAGAGCTATTTAATGCTGAAAGATTATGGCTCAGGTGCAGTGTTGAATGATACACAACATGATAGTTAATGCATATCTTTATTAATTTACCTCGTATATTTATACTATTTACAATTGCAAAGTCAGCAGTTTAATATTGGCGATATAATTATTATGAGAGTGTTTACATATTATATGTTTTGAAATGGATCTAGGTCAGTAGTATTTGCTAACAATGGTAAATTAAATACGGGTGAATTATTTTTTAACTAATAGATTATAATAAAACATGGAAAAAATGGCGGTTAGACATTCTGGCCTCTCTCACAACTAGACGATCTCAAGGATTGTAGTTCCATTGATTCCTGGTTGACCTGCTGTGTGACCCTTTGTTTTTGTCGGTGTGACCATGCAAGTTTTCCTAGGAACCAACATATGCCGATAATCGCGATGGTCAGGATGGTGGTGGTTCCACTAATAATGCTGGTGTGCTGCCGTATTGTCTGCCATGGTGTATCGTTCAGTTCTTCTTGAATATCTGTTTCCTCCTTTTCTAGTTTATCTAGTCCATTTGATAAGCCAATTACTGTTTCGAGAGATAGGTCAGGTTTGACATACTTGTTGACGGTACCATTGTGCGGTATAGATATTGCCTTTGTGTAACTGGCTAAGACAGATATACGGTCACTTCGACGTGCCGTGAGGGTTATCTGCTTGGTTTTAATTATGCAATCTTCTGACAGTTTTATGATGCCTGTAGTGTTTAGGATTACATCTTCTCTTATACCATTGCATAGGATGGCTACAGTTGCCGAGTTATTTGTGATGAACATCCAGGTATTCGGATTGTTTAATTCTTTCCAAATGATAGTGTGTACCATGTGTTTGGTATACTGGCACGTTGTCCGGACTGGTCGTTGAAAGATCTCGTCGATAATGCAATTCGGACTGGATTCTAGGTTTCTGACTACCTTTGGAGAGCAGATAAAAAAATGCTCTTGTGGATGAATACATTGACTGAATTCATTTTTGTCCAAGATGAAGAATACTTGAGTGTTGTAATCTACTGCAACAAAGTCGTCCGTGGTGTCTAGACTCCAAAATGAACCATTGTTTTCAACTACCGGAATAGATGTTGTCTTGATTACTTCGAATTCGTTAATGTCGTTTATGGGAAAATATCCAGCAATGCGGATGTGAGTGGTATTTTGCATTAACGTAGTTTGTAGCAACGGTGATGATAGTGCTTTCAAGTTGTTTGGCAACTTCTGATTGGCGTCCTCTATAACTTGTTTGAGGTAGGCTGGAGACAATAGATCGAGAAGAGTTCCTCGGTTGAACTGAACATCTAAAACTGCTGAGTAATGATCGTTTATTTCGGTGATATAGTTTGTGGCTATTTGGTACGTGCTGAGAATATGAATGTGTAGTGCATTTGTATCAATCTTCGAAAACCAGCTGGTCATGGAATTGATAGTTTTTAAACCAGTAGCTAATTTCGTCTGGAATCGTTGCAGCTGTTTAGCTAGCCTTTCCTCGGTTGCGTTGAATGTTGATACCATATTCACCATGAATCTTGTTTGATGCTTGGTTGCTCTGATTAGAGATTCTTGATTTTTATTTAACGAATTGATATCTTGAAAAACTTCGTCATTGACTCCAAATACTGATGTTAAAAATTTGCCCAAGAGTCCTCGTTTGGGCCGACTTAAACTCTCATGTAACGTAGAAGCAATCCAGTCCAGATGAGCTTGCTGTTCTTTGAGATGATGCACAAATATATTGCAATGAGTGTCATCAGAATCGGTTAAATTTGTTGTTGCGTCGCAAAGCTTGGTGAAGTCGTTGACTACTTCTGCCGATTTGTTCATATCATTATATATTCGTTTTTTGCTATACCAAGATTCGATTCTAAATCTGCCTCTATCTATTCTAGCAGTTCCAAGATGTTCGATATAAACACCTTCTTTTAGTTGATGTATGGTGAAGTTTGCTTGACATGTTACAAGTAGGCAAAGACTCAGCAATACCATGTGAAAAATAGGTATTTTTGAGCACCCAGCTGATTTGAACCTTTGTTTCTGGTCTGTCTGCAAAACAAAAGATGTGCTATCGACTTCTGCTTCTTCTTTTTCTACCGGTAGTGGAATTAAGCCATGAATCGGACGTTTTACTGTTGTCTGATCGGCTTTTTTCATTGATACGACTCGTACCGCACCATCCTTGCCTGGGTGAACTTCTGTAATACGTGCTAATGGCCATTGGCTAGGGTTTATGTTGTTATCCTTTATTAACACCATTTGTCCTGGTTGGAGGTTGATCTGAGGTGATGCCCATTTGTATCGTTGTTGAAGTCGGCTTAGATATTCGGTTGACCACTTGTTCCAGATATCTCCCTTGATTTTCTGGATTAATCTCCACCTTTGCGACAGGCTAGCGTTAATACTCGTTGTAATTGGATCGGGTGGGGAAACCATTTCCTTTCCAATCAGAAAGTGTCCAGGAGTAAGCACGAATTGATCGTCTACATCATTGGATAACGGACACAATGGTCTTGAGTTCAGGCATGCTTCGATTTGACATGTTAACGTGGTTAATTCTTCGAATGTCAGTGTTGTTTCTCCGATGACTCTTCGTAGGTGATATTTCATTGATTTGACACCTGCTTCCCAAATACCGCCAAAGTGTGGCGATGCAGGTGGTATGAAGTGCCATTGGGTCCCGGTATTTGCTACAGAATCCTGAATTGTTGAGTGTTGTGTAAGCTTGTGCACCTCTTTTTCCAGAATATTGGCTGCTCCAACAAAATTTGTCCCGTTGTCACTATACATGTTAGAACATTGACCACGTCTTGACGTAAATCTTCTGTATGCAGCTAGAAAGGCGATGGTTGTCATGTCGCTGACAACTTCCAAGTGGATTGCTTTTGTAGCGAGACATATGAATACCGCAATGTATCCTTTATAGGACTTATGGCCTCGTCCTTTGGTAGCTCTAATTTTTATTGGACCAGCGTAGTCGACACCTGTATTGTTAAATGGGGCGGTCGGTACTACTCGGGTCGCAGGCAATTGTCCCATCTGTTGTTCTGCCGTCTTGGCTTTGTAACGTATACACTTTACGCATTTGTTTAAGACCGTTCTTACGGCTCTCTTACCGTTGATAATCCAAAATTTCTTCCTTAAGTAGGCCAATGTTGCTTGATTTCCGCCATGTAGTATTTTTTGATGAGCATTCAACACAAGCAGGGTTGTAATTTTAGTATTGTAGGGAATTATAATTGGATGTTTTTGGTCATATGTTACAAGCGCATTTTGCAGTCTTCCTCCCACTCGAAGCAGTTGATGTTGATCCAAGAACGGGCTCAAGTTCCACAACTTACTTGATTTGGACAAGGGTGTTTTATTCAGCAATGCTTGATACTCTGTCCCGAATTCCTGGTGCTGAATAATTCTTAAGACCTGTACCAGAGTCTCGTTCAGTTCCCTTGGGGAGAGAGAAGATGTGTGTCCTTTGTGCAAGACTCGTCTGCAGTATGATAGAACTCGTACTAGTCTGTCCCAACTGGAAAATTTCTCGAATATTTCTGTATTGAAGTTCGATTGACTGATATGACAGTGGATTTGTCGTTTTGCTTCTTGGTTGGTTTCGAACTTTTGTTTACAAATTGGCAGCTGTTCTTGTAACCATGACGGTCCATTCCACCATAGACTATTTTTTGATAACTTTTCTGGATCTGTTCCTCTGGAGATTAAGTCTGCTGGATTGTCATTTGTCTTGACGTGATTCCAATAATTGTGTGTTACGTTTTGGTTAATTTCTGATACTCTATTAGCCACGAATGTTTTCCATCGAGACACATCACCTTTGATCCAACCCAGGGTGATCATGGAATCTGTCCACGCGTACACAGGGACGTTCTCAATCTCCATTAATAAACATGTTTTTTTCAATAATTTTGCTAACAGTACAGCAGCGCATAGTTCTAGCCTAGGTAGAGTTGTCTTTATTTTGATTGGAGCTACCTTTGATTTGGCATGTAACAGATTGACCGTAATTTTACCGTTTTTTATGATTCTGCTGTATATTACTGCTCCATACGCCCTTTCTGAGGCGTCACAGAATCCATGCAATTCTGTGTGCTCATCGTTATTGCGGCTCGTGTAGTTTATCCATCGAGGAATTCGAAGCATTTCTACCTGCCTTAGTTGGTTTGTAAACTCGTGCCAGCGTTCAGCTAACTCTCCTTGAACTGTTGAATCCCAACTTAGCTGTTGTACCCATATGTCTTGGATTATTAGTTTTGCTCTAATAGTGATCGGAGCTAACCAGCCTAATGGATCAAATAGCTTTGCAATGTCGGAGAGTATTGTTCGTTTGGTGGCCACATTGCCTGATGGTAATTGGACTCTGAATCTGAAGGTATCATCTGTAGGTGACCACAGTACTCCCAACGATTTCTGTACCTCATCTTCCGTTAGTTCTTGTAACGTCTGTTCACCATTCACTCTGTATACGGACTCTTCTAACGACGGATGATTGCTTGACCATTTTCGAAGGTGAAATCCGGCCGTGCTCATTAACTGACGTAGCTCATTCTGTAGATGTAGTGCTGATTCCACATTTTCTGCACCCGAAAGTATGTCATCAACATAGAAGTCTCGCATAGTTCGTGCGCTTGCTATTGGATATCTTTCTTTTTCTTCGTTAGCTAAATGTTGTAGAGTCTTGACAGCAAGATAGGGGCTGCAGTAGTTCCATACGTGACAGTAGATAATTCATATTCACTCATTACCTGGGATTTTCTTTTTCTCCACAAGATTCTTTGAAATGGTCGATCATCAGGGTGTATCCTTATTTGACGATACATTTTCTCGATATCAGCTGTGAAAACTATTTTATGCTTTCTCCAACGAAGTAAAATATCTGCCAAGTTCTGTTGAAGTCTCGGACCAGTATACATTGTGTCGTTTAAACTGATGCCTGTGGATGTTTTACTGGAGGCGTCAAATACAACTCTGAGTTTTGTAGTGGAGCTTGATTCCTTTATTACTGCCTGATGTGGTATATAATACTTTCCTTGATTTACTTCAGATGAAGACACTTTCCTCATATGGCCTAGTTTTTCATATTCTTCCAAAAATTCTGCATACTGTTCCTTACGATCTGAATCATTCAGAACTTTTCTTTCCAAGTTTATTAGACGAGCACCTGCTCTTGGCTTGGATTGACCCAAACAATCAGGATTTGTTTTAAAGGGAATTCTTACTGTAAATCTGCCATCGGTGCCTCTAGTCGTATTTGTTTCGTAATGATTTTCACAAGATTCGTCGTCTTCTGAGATTTGTCTTTTTCCAGTTACTTCTTCGATTTCCCAAAATCTTGTTAGCTGTTTTTCCTCATCATATTGAGCTACCATACTAACGATTTCAATTGGCTGCTCTTTAGTAGAAATGGCTCCCGATATAACGCAACCTAATTCTGTGTTTTGCTTCAAAAGCCCGTTGTTGAATTTCTGCAGACCATTTAATATAATAGAAGCATATTCTTTGGCTCCAATTATTGCGTCTATCGGACCTGGCTGCATAAATATAGGGTCTGCCAGCATGTCATTCTTTAGCGATTCCGTATCCAATTCTAACTGCTGCCTTGGTATTGAGTGTGTTAGCTTGGGAAGCACCAGCATGTTGATTGTGATCGAAAAATTACTTGGAAACCGTGGCCTAACGGGAACCTCTATGGACCATTTTGAGCTTTGTGGAACTCCTTTGCCTACGCCCGAGATTTGTGCTGCTATTTTTTTCCGAGGTAGGCTTAAACGCTGCGCAGCTTTCTTCTGTTATAAGCGAAGATTGTGATCCCTGATCGATCAATACTCGAAGTAATTGAGTTGAACTCTGTGTGGTAACTTGAACCACTGCTGTTGCTAATAACACGTTCTCCGTTTGGTCTTCTGAACAGTGAGTACTCGTATTTGGTCTGTGTCGGCCATTCCATTGTTGTCGGTTGGAATTTTTCTGTTGAGTCGATGACCTGTCCATATGGAGAAGCGTGTGGTGGTGGCGTTTGCATATAGTGCATGTTGCTGCACTCTGACACTTGATTTTATAATCATGATTTAGGCAGTTCAAGCAGAGCCCCTTTTCCCGAATTTGGGATTCTCGCTCGTTTGGTGAGAGCTCTTTGAAGTCTTTGCAATGGTAAATGGCGTGGTTTGTTTTTTGCAAAACGCACAACTCTGATTGATGAACTTCGGTTTCTTTTCTATCGTTGAAGTTATAGTTTCAAGAGACTGGAATCGTCTCTCCAGAAACTCCATGAACTTATTGAAGTCTTGACACTCGTGTGGATGCTCAAGACTTTGCTCATACATTCTATTTGTCTCTGGATCCCACTTTCTTGATATGATGCGAATGATCATTGGTCCCCAGGACTTGGTATCAATTTTTAGGTTTTGAATACCTCTAAGACACTCTTTGGTAGTATCATGTAATTGCTTGATTACTTCTCCGTTTTCAGTACTGCTCTTTGGCAAATCCAAAATTTTGTCTACTAATTTGGATACCAGCAACCTTTTGTTTTCAAATCTTTTTTGCAAAATTTCCCATGCAGCCTCGTAGTTGTCGCCTGTGAGCGTCAGATGTTGTATGACTCTTGCTGCTTCTCCGCGTATATGGGTTTTCAGTAGTTGGATTTTCTCTACATTGGTAATTGTATTGTTCTCATGGACAAGACGCAAGAACATATCCTGGAAAGAGGACCAATGCTCATATCCTCCATTAAAAGTTGGAATGGTTATAGATGGTAATTTGACGCTCTGTCTGGTGGGCATCGCCGATGTCACCATTGTCTCGACAGCGTCGTCTAGGTTCCTTGTTATAGTTTCCAGGGCATCTTCATACATGCTTTCTATCTCTTTGTAATTGTTTTGAGTGAAATAGTCATCTGTAAACAATGCCTCGTTAAGCATTATTTCTTCGTTGAGGTCTTGAATAGAGTTCCATTGTTTCTGTAGCTTTTCTTGGCTAATTTTGTATCGGGCTTTCGATCTTCCTTCTTGTACATCGTTATAGATTGCACTGATGATTTGTTGTATCTTGAATTTTTGCTTTTTTATTCGAAGATATTGTTCCTGATTCTCTGGGGTGGACTGCGGTTGCGTTGCCCTTGATTCTTCGTCAACGGGATGTTCCGTTAACATTTGTTTGTATTTTTCGTACTGTGACCTTATTTGCTCTATGTAATTGTTTGTGAAATAGACATGCGTTAGGTCATTGTAGCTTTTAGTTTTTCGTGATTTTTGAAACCTGGTTCCATGCATCTTCTAGTGCCTCTAGTCGATCGGACAGGTATTTCTTTGTCTTTCGTGTTGCGGAGTCTTTCTTGAAGTTTGAGATGGTCTTTATTAGTGATTGACCTAATTTTTCTTGATGACGGACCAGCTCGTCCATTTCCATTGTGTGTTTATGGATGCGACTTTCGACAGATTTTTATTGTTTTTTTTTTAAGTTAGAGCTAATTTGATAACCAATCCAATAGCCAGTTTGAGCATAAACTAACTGAAATCATCAAATATAACTGCCAGCGTAAACGGGCTCAGTAATACTTAATTGACTCCGTTTGTATTTTCTTTCGCCAGCGTTAACTGGGCAACTAAAAAAATACATGTGTTTATAACTCAAGTTTAGAACAAATTAACATATATTTCCGCCAGCGTTAACGGGCACAGAAATACCTATAAATTTGTGATGGTTGTCTTTCTCGCCAGCGTTAACTGGACAACTAGAAAGGCAATCATATAATACTGACTATTGGTTAGATATGCAGTTTCGGCGTTCGTTGGCTTTTGCTATCTTCTCGGATGCTTTCTTGATATTACCCTACTCAATTCAGATAATATACACCCTGGCTAGCTTTTGCTTCTTACTCGCCAAACAGCTCTTTGAATTTTAATTTAAGTTCCTCTGAAATTTCTTGAGATTTTTCTGCCTCGGGCGGACAGGGAAATCAAAGGTTTTGTTGACAGTAGGTGTAATAGGTAGGCCTGATTCGTACGTCTTCACACCTATGTCTGTCTCCAAACAGATAGAGTACAGTTGTTCTAGTTTTTGTTCGCGTTTCTTCCGTCTCTGATTTCTGTTCAGCTTCTTCCTTGCCATGGATTTATGGCTTTGACTTCTTTCGTTCGAAGGACCAATGTGCGTAGGGTGTCAAGGCACCTTAGTTAATTGTAGATGGTTGTATCCAGACAGTGCCCTGGATACGGGGATGTCACTGATAGAGCTATTTAATGCTGAAAGATTATGGCTCAGGTGCAGTGTTGAATGATACACAACATGATAGTTAATGCATGTCTTTATTAATTTACCTCGTATATTTATACTATTTACAATTGCAAAGTC
>JACEGR010009763.1:0-23913 GCA_014170235.1 Listronotus bonariensis
CCCCTTAAATTGTAGCATGTATTTAAGAAACACCCTGTATACAGTGCTTGTGTAAAGTCAAGGCCCCCTCTAACTTTTTGAATTGTTTGGTATTTTTATATAAAGATTTGAGGACTCTAGTAAGACAACATAAACCAAATTTTGTTGGCAAGAAATGATAGATATACATATTAGGCTGACAGTCATTTTGAAAAAAAAATCACATGGAATGGCGGGTCTTGTTGAACATTATTTTTAAAGCTTACCTTATAACCCCCAGAATTTAAAGTGAATAGTCACCACAAATGGCGGTACTTTAAAAATGATCTGAATACCTGATTCGGATGGCCATTATCTCCAAAACTAATATAGTTGGGATATACCTAATTTGATATTTTCTTAAAGGTCTTTTAGATATATTATCTTTTTAATGGTGGTATAATGTACAGGGTGGACTCGAATTCGACGCTCATCATTGGGATTTCGGAAACCGTAAGAGATACAGGATCGGTTAAATGGAGGCAAAGTTGCGCAATTTGATGCTCAATAAAATGCCGTTTTTGCGTTTTAAAAAAATTCCGAGTACTTCCGAAGATATTCGAAAAAACCGGAATTTTCAATTTTGGTTTCTATTGTTTCCTGGCTATATTTGTTAAGATAACTCAAAATGAAAAACACGTTTTCATGGCCACTTTTTCTGCTCTATAATTCAGTGTGATTAAATATTGAATCTGACGTTTCGGCTTCTGGCGACCATCATCAACTTAGTTTTTTTAAATACGGACCTGATATTTTTTTCAATTTAATTCAATCCTTTCATCACTCTTAAAACACTATATATCGCCACTTTGATATTTGCCGACGTTTCGTACAGAAAATTCCATCACCAGAATATTGCATATTTATTTCACCATAATACGGCCCTGAACTACATTTTTAGGTAAGAAGGTAAAAATAGAATAGACTTATTATATATTCGTAATCTTTTATTGCAACTCATTGATATCTAACAGCGGAAATTACTTTATTAACCGAAAATTACATGAATATTAGACATAAGATACAAAAAGGTAGACAACAAATCAGCTTACATAAACAATTTGTAATACTATCTTGATGCCCATATTAAAAATAAACATAATTTAATCACTATATAATGTTCAAAGAGATAACCTTCCGCCTCGATGCATTTTCTTGCTTTGCTTTGTATTTTTAATACAGCTCGATTAATTGTTCTCGCAGGAATAGCAGCGACTTCCCTTATCAAATTTTGTCGTAGTACTTCAAAGGTCGTGAGGTGCATTTTGAAATAAACGGTTCTTAAGATATCCCCAAAGGAAATAATCTAGGGGACTAAGATCTGGGGTCCTAGTGGGCCATCTTGCAAAACCATTTATTAGGAAATATATGGTAAAGGAATTGAGCTACTTCCCTTCCATTGTGGGCAGGAGCTCCGTCTTGCTGCCACCATATTTCTTGAAATACTACCAAAGGTTGATTATCTAAGGCGTCTAAGACATCATTCCTAATCAAATTTAGATATCGTTCGGAAGTTAGGGTCCCTTCGTAAACGAAAGGTCCAATAATTTTGTTCCTCCACATACTAATCCATACATTAAATGAAGTTCTCCCCTGAATTCGTACCTGCTGGTTAGTTTCTGTTAATAAAGTAATTTCCGCTATTAGATATCAATGAGTTGCAATAAAACATTATGAATATGTAATAAGTTTATTATTTTTTTACCTTTTTACCTAAAAATGTAGTTCAGGGCCGTATTATGGTAAAATTAATATGCAATATTCTGGTGATGGAATTGTCTGTACGAAACGTCGGCAAATATCAAAGTGGCGATATATAGTGTTTTAAGAGTGATGAAAGGATTTAATTAAATTGAAAAAATATCAGGTCCGTATTTAAAAAATTAAGTTGATGATGGTCGCCAGAAGCCGAAACGTCAGAATTCAATATTTAATCACACTGAATTATAGAGCAAAAAAGTGGCCATGAAAACGTGTTTTCATTTTGAGTTATCTTAACAAATATAGCCAGAAAACAATAGAAACCAAATTTGAAAATTCCGGTTTTTTTCGAATATCTTCGGGTACTCGAATTTTAAAAACGCAAGACGGCATTTTATTGAGCATCAAATTGCGCAACTTTACCCCATTTAACCGATCACCGATGAGCGGCCGAATCGACCACCTGTACAGGTGCGTTATAAAATCTATATTTTTTGTCCTAACCTGTATGTTATTACCAATATTACCATTAAATAAATCTTTAAAGAGCTTCTAAGAAAATACCACATTTAGTGGTATCTAACTTTATAAGATCTGAAAACATGGCCATCTAAATGAGATATTTAGGTAATTTTCAACGTACCGCCATTTTTTGGTAGGTAAAGATATTGACTTTATATTCTAGGGTTATAAAAATACTCATCAGGAGCTTTAAAATGATGTGCAATAAGACTCCCCTATCCATTTTTTGGCTTCCAGCTGTCAGTTTAACATTTTATACATGTCATTTCTTGTCTAAAGTTAAGTTTATTTTTCTTACTAAAGTCATCAAGTTTTTATAAAAAATACCAAACAATTTAAAAAGTTAGAAGGTGGTCCTTAATCTAGACAAGAAAAATTAAACCGAAATTAACCGTTTTGCACATTTAATTAAAAAAAAAAACAAAAATGGACAATTTTCACTGACAAAACAAACTTATTCCTAATATCGGATAGGGTATCCGGGATAACCCTATAAAATGAGCCATGGAGCCAGAAACATAAAAAAATTATTAAAATTTAGTTGTTAATAAGGCGTTGGTTACCTAAAGATGGTGGTATTCTAAATAAAGCTAAATAAGAAATATTTTGTCCTAATATTGAATATTCCATGTAACTATCCTATTTTTTAAAGTGAAGAAATTTGGACTTTTATTGTCTTTATTTTAACTATTCACACACTTGAAAAAGGACAGAGATAGGATTGCTCGAAACGTTATGTGAATAGTTAAAATGAAGATAACTATCCGATTTTAGGCAAATTTTCATTTGGTTAAGATTTAGTTTATAAGAAAAAAACGGGAAAATTACTTACTTTTCCATGCATGCAGTAAATTAAAATGAACATATTGTAGACTTAATTTAACTATAGAGTCAAATTTAATAATTTACCAAAATTTCTTAAAACTACGTCACCAATTACCACTCAAAGTTTTACCGTTTAAAAAAGTAACTCTACAACCCTTTATGTTTTATTATACGCATTAAAAATATATTTCGTGGCTTGAATTTAGCACCATATTAAACTGCAGAGAGGCTTTTTCATTATCAGATTGCATATTTCTGAGAATCATTATTTTCCGATATTAGACAACTATCCAATATTAGAGCACTTTCACCCTATGTTTGACACATAACCTCAGTAGAAATTACCTAATTTTATTTGCTTCTAAAGCCGTATTTTTAATTGTCAACAATTTAAAACGTGAATGTGATCAGAAGAATTTGATTCTTTAAACCTATGTATCGGCTAATAATTTTTAACCTCGCTTTTCCTGTTGCTTGACACAGTTCCAAAAAGAATAGACAAGAAGAGAGAAACAGTTGATTTACCCCACCAATTAAAAATGGCACACACCTGCGACTTGTGATTGTGTTCAGCGACCGAAAGAGCTCGTCAAAGTTTTATTTTATTCTTGCTTACAGTTGTTAAAAAGCACGTGCTTGGTTAAAAGTATGGATTTATTTATAATTTTTTGTTTCAGTACGCACTTTTTACGTAACATTTTTGTGTCTGAATCAATACTATCAGCCAAATATCTTTGCGAACTTTAACTGGTTTGATTGTTAACTTAACACAACTATGGAAACTGAAATCCTACTATGCTTTTCTCAGTATAAGTAATATTAACTTATACACTATAATACCTTTCAACTAAATAGAATCAAAATAAATCTATAATTTATTTGGTTGGTAAGTTTAAGCGTTCTATTTTTATATATTTCTTAAAATTATACACTTCTTTTACATTTTACAACCATTCTTTATGCTAAATATGTAACTTCACAATAAAGTTTAATTTTTAAAAATAATTCTACTTAGGTTTTCATTTTTAGTTCTTATTTCCCTAAAATTTATATATATTTTTCCACATTAACCTATTCCAATCTAAGAAAAATAGACTTCTACCAAATAGATTTTTAATACATCAGTAGCACTAAATTACCAATATTTAGTCATTAAAATATTAATAAATTTCAGTATTAACCACATTTCACACTTTTTTATTAATGTTTTATGTATATTTACTCAATAAATTAATGTTTTTGAATATACCGCCGATTTTGACATTGGGAGTGCGTATGCGCATGTCCTGCCATCCCGCAGACCCTTTCTTCAAATTGTGCCACTTTTCGGAAATCGGCGATTGATCCTCTATCCTTGCCTATTCTCTTTGCACAGTTCGCGAGTTGCTTAATTTTGCAATTATTTTTTCTTCATTTATTTTTTTTTTTCGTATTTGTAACATCCACAACTACACAGTCGCCAGCTTACTTGTTATCAGTCTTTTTTTCAGCGGATTCGTTTCTTTGCGGCATTCTTTGACCTGTTTTCAAATACGGTTAAAGACGCGACGTTGATGACGTCATTATTTACCCAAAAATGTAATTATTTTGAACGGTTGACAATCGTTGACAATAAAAGATATGGGTTAAGTTAAACAGGGTGTTCGGACTTCGTTGCAATTGCAGCCTGTCTTTGTTATAATTTGAGATGAGGGACTTGCTGTTTTCGCGAAGTTTTGCTACTTTTTAATAAAAAGAAAGATGACAATAAAAGATTTTTATGGCACACTTTTTTAATTACAATGATAGTAAAATTTAAACAAAATAATAATTGGCTTTTCTCCAGAATATAGATATTTAAAAAAGATTTTAAGAAAATTAAACTTTTATGTCCTATGAAGAAGTATTCTGTTCTGCCGTTGTATAATATAATATAAGTTAGGATTACTTTAAAGGAAATAAATTATTGAAATCTTTTAAATAATTATAGATATTTAATTTACTTACTATACGGAGAAGGGTCCAAACCCTAAATAAAGGTTCATAAATCTTAACGAGACTGCCAGAACGAGAACTGAGTTTTGGGTCGCATCTTAACAATGTGGTAAACTTTTACCAAAAACTACTGTGGATCTGCCTAAAAAAAAATAAAAAAATAATTTCGACCGAGAAGCTTATGAACCTATGATTAGAGTTTTCAACCTTCTTTGTATAGTAAGTATATAAATATATATTGTTATTTTAAATATATTAATAATTTATTTCTTTTAAAGTAATTTTAACTTTAATTATATTATGTAACTGCAGAATAGTTCTTGATAGTATATAGAAAGTTAAATTTTTCTAAAATACTTTTTTGGTAAAAAGTTTACCACATTTTTGAGACACGACCATAAGCTCAGTTCTCATTCTGATTTGATTTTTATGATTTTTTTTATAAAGGAGTCATTATACAGGGTGTCCGGGAAAATGTGGGAAATCTCTCGCACACGTATGGAACAGATGAAAATAACACGACAAGTTCTTATAAAATTTTTCCGTTTAAGCCCCCCTGCGGAGATATGATCCCCTAAAGGGGGCAGCTAGAAATTGATTTTTCGTGAATAACTTTTTAAAGCGCTCTGTATAATTTGATAATATTTTAGTACGATGCATACTAGTAAAGACCTCTTAAAATAGTGCCCTTGAAACTTATGTCGCTTCTTTAGTTTGCCAGGGACGGACTAGTTTTTGCACATTATTGATAATATTTTTACGCCCTGTATGGTGAAGACACAAAAAATATGTTTTTGGGTAGTTTAAACCTTTTGCTAAAAAAGGTACTCTTGTTTGACATCGATAAATGAGCCGTTTTCGAGTAAAAATTATTTTAACAATAAGAGTTTATTTTTGTTTAATAATACAATATTTTATTTTCGATGTAATTTGTAATTTTTGATTCAGTATTGAAGTCCTCTCGTAGCAGGTCAGGAAAATAAACTCTATTGTTAAATAATTTTTTACTCGAAAACGGCTCATTTTATCGATGTCAAACAAGAGTACCTTTTTTTTAGCAAAAGGTTTGAAGCTACCCAAAAACATATTTGTTGTGTCTTCACCATACAGGGTGTAAAAATATTATCAATAATGTGCAAAAACTAGTCCGTCCCTGGCAAACTAAAGAAGCGACATAAGTTTTAAGGGCACTATTTTAAGAGGTCTTTACTAGTATGCATCGTACTAAAATATTATCAAATTATACAGAGCACTTTAAAAGTTATTCACGAAAAATCGATTTCTAGCTGGCCCCTTCAGGGGATCATATCTCCGCAGGGGGCTTAAACGAAAAAATTTATCGGAACTTATCGTGTTATTTTCATCTGTTCCATACTGTGTGCAGAGATTTCTCACATTTTCAAGGCACCCTGTATATTTTTAAAAATTGGTATGCATAGGTCAAATTATGCACGTTTAAGTAATAAACTAGGTAGTAAATTTTGTTGTATTATCTTCAAAAATAAAAAATTATAGGGGTGAACCACCTGTTAGGAACACCAGTATATTGATATATTTACTATAATTAAAAAAAAATCTTGTTTCCTTTCTATTATGACAACTTACGAAACGTTTATAAATTTTAACCTTAATAAATGGTTTTCATTTAATGCTTAAAGACAAATCCTGACTCTTGCTCTTTACAGTATTCTCGGAAAACGTCATCGCCGACGTTAAAATGTTACATTATATTTTCCTTTTTCTCACTTCGTTTGACGTTTTAATTAAGTTTTCTAATTACATAGTTTTATGGGCATTTAAATCTGTTTACTAACTCACAAGGCGACATGGCGTAATTCCTATGTTAAACAGTTTCGTTCAAAGGCGTCGTTGGAATTTTTATTTATTTTTTATCCAAATCCTAGTGAGACATGAGGCCATTATAACCAGACATTAAATACATCGGGTGTTAGGGAAATATTGTTTATAACTTCAAGAGGTGATTCCTTGCATTACGTAGGGTGTTCGAAAAGTTTTGAGATATACGTACATTTATTTGATTTTTTCAAAATAATTTCCACCACATTGATACACTTTTCCATTCTAACAAACCAGTCACTGAAAATAGCTTTCCACTTTTTATTTGAAATTTCAGCGCATATTTTATCCCAGGCCTCCAGTAGCGTGTCTTCAGTTTTAAACTTTTGTCCTTTCAGTTGGCTCTTGACAAAAGGAAACAACCCAAAGTCACACGGCGCCAAGTCGGGGCTATAAGGCAGATGTTCCAAAAGTCTCAAGCCTGCATCTGTCAAAAATTGACTGGTAAGTTCTGGTTAGTCTTCTGTTCTCGGAGCACAACACGTTTAATTATTCCTCTTGAACCAAAGAAAACAACTCTCATTATTTTTTTACAGATCTTGATTTGCGAACTTCGGTCGGAGTTTCTTCACCTTCGAGAACCCATATCTTATTCTGTTGTTTAGTTGGGACGTCGTAATAATAAAGATTAGTTTCCTCTCCCGTGAAGATCGACACTATGTCTTTAGATTTACCCTCCTGGAATTTAGACATCATTTTTTTACACCAATTCACTCTTTGTGTCTGCTGCTCGGGGAGTTAACTTGTGTGGAGCCCAAAGAGTACAAATTTTTCTAAAACCCAAGTGCTCATGTATGATCGTGTGTAATGTTGCTAAACTAATGTTAAGTGTCTCTTCTAACTGTCGACAGGTAATTCGTCGGTTTGTTTCTATAGCTTTTTGGACAGCAGATATGTTTTCTGGGGTAACTACTTCACACGGTCGACCCGAGCGTGAAGCGTCTTCAAGCGAAAACGAGCCCCGCTGAAATTGTTTGTACCATCTGTATATGGTCGCATGAGATGGACAGTCATCACCAAGTATAGGCTTCATTTCTTCTAAACACGGTTTTTGAAATAACCCACATGAAAAGTTATATTTCAAAATTGCACGGCACTCGATAGTCATCCACGACGTCATTGCGCTAAAATCGATAGACACGAACTGGCACAAAACTGATCGTTTACTAATAACTATGTAGGACTACGACATGACATGACATGTACAAACACAAAACATCAATGATACTTTCCTGCACCATTTAGTTACAAAGTATCTCAAAACTTACTGAACACCCTACGTATTTTAAGCGAAAAAGTTCTTTATAACCTATGTCCGACAATTATCCGTTTCGAAGAAAAAACAATGCTGA
Organism: Listronotus bonariensis; assembly: GCA_014170235.1. NCBI lineage: Eukaryota > Metazoa > Arthropoda > Insecta > Coleoptera > Curculionidae > Listronotus > Listronotus bonariensis. Next base: position 8,250 of record JACEGR010009763.1, read on the forward strand.
ACTTCTTCTTTGTCATAAAATTAATTAGTTTTGCACCTTAATTCTTTTAAATCGTATAGTTTATGGCGTAAAATGTATAAATAAAACATAGTTATTAATTAAATGTCTTTAAATTTTTGCAGTTGCAGTCCTTGTATCGTTATTGTGTTGCAGTGTTGCCAAATTTTTAAGAAAATTGAATTAGTTACGACTAATTTTTCTAAAAAAATGTTTTTTAGACATAATTTATAATGCAATTTTTGGTTAAAAAGTCATGAAAGCACCTCTTAAAGTTACAAGCGATATTTTCTTACACCTTGTGTATAGTAAGAACATTTTAAAAACGCAACTTTGGCACCCTTTGAAAATAATACAAAAAACGTAAAAAGGCCGCCTACAATCGGAATATTTTATACAAAGGCGCCACTTCACCTTTACAGCCACGCGCCAATACACTATGGAATAGAAATCTATTATTTTTGGCCAAAAAGGCAACTTTGAAATTTTAATGGCTCATGCTGTGTATTTCAAAGTAGATACTCCAAACTACATGTACGCAAAATTATAAAAGGATATGACGACTTCTATTGGGCTAATAAGAAACTTGAAAATGTATTTTTAAGTAAACATAAATATACAACATTTAATCTCTTAGTCTATTATTACCCTTGATTACTAAAAAAGTAAAAGAGTTTAAATAATAAGAGCTATTGTTGTGTTTCCGATGAAGTCTCGCTACTTTTGTCAAAGATTTTTTTACCTTTTTCTTTATTAGTTTTTGAACTTACAATTGCCTTCCTACTTTTTGCTACTTCTGAGTGTAAGGACAGATACAATATTTTTATAATTTACAAGGTTTTCCATTTTAAAATTTAATATGTTTTGTCCTACACTGTATATCCTGAAAGATAAAAGCATTCTGATGAAAGATATGGATTCTACAGAATCTACCCAACAAAACAGTGTTATTATTTATTTTATACGTTAAAAAATAAAAAAGTTGGGAAGATGTATCTCTATTACGCTTCTAAGAATAATTTAAAATTATTTTTCAGATTTGGATGGTCATATTTCCGAAACTAATTGAGATAGACACATCAAATGTAGTATTTTTCTAAAGCATTTTAAAATATTTTTTTGGTGGTGATATAATATTCAGGATATTTCCATTTAAAAAATCATACCTATTGTCGTACCCTGTATATCATATGAGATAATAATCATCGGATTACTGATTAGAATACTACCGAATTAACCAAACAAGCTGACATTTTAGTTTATTTTGTACAATAAAAATAATAATGTTAAGTGGGGTGTAAATTTATAATAACATATAATAAGTTTTAGGTTTCCAAAAAGCATTTGTAATAATTTATAATATTTTTCCAGTAAAAAGCACCTCATTTTAAGTTAGATTGGTAAGTTTCAGAATTTTGTCCAAAAAAATTAATTTCTATCCCATAGTGCGATGACCACCTGCATCAACCGGCATATCATAAAGAAATATAGCAAAGGCGGCCGCGAAGACAAGCATGCCCATTTATTTGCTTTAAACTTTTTGTGATTTTTTTCTTATCAAAGAGCACCGAATTTACATTTTTAAACTGTTTCTTCTATACTAGATGCTATGGGCCTAAGCGGAAACACTTTAGTAGAAGAGAAATTTAATTTGGAATTTTTGAGAAAAGTTAATAAAAATCATTTGGTCAACTTCCTAACAGAGGAAACACGTGTTTTAAAAGCTAATCCTATATTTAAATTTTTTGGGGAAAATTTGACCAATCTTACTGACAAAACCTAATTTTACAAAATTGACCATGTTTTATTAACACGTTCTTATTAAATTCAATGGTATGTATTTTTTTATGTAACCCTCCCAACTATTTTATAGTTTATTTGTTTTCTGGGAGTTTGTACATTACTAATTGGCGATTTCAAAGATCAATAAGACCTCTGGTGGTCAACGGCGCAACCCTAAGAAAAAAAGTGATCGGACATGTTTAATCATTGAAATGGATATAAATATAATATTATTTATTTACTTCGTTATGTTTAACACGCGTTTTTGAGCCTTGTGCGTGAATACCTGGTGTGTTTTGCTATCATTTTTATCAAAAGTCTTTCTTTTTACCTATATTAAAACGTTTACGGCATCAAAGAACCATTAACATCTAAAATAAAAAGACGTGTGTATAATCAAAATAATATGGAAGGAATTTAAGATTTCTTCTCCTTCCACTATGCACCTACTATAGGGAGTGAGGAGTATGAAATACTTGAGCGTAACAGTTCTTCACTCATTCCCGAAAAAAATTTAACATGGAGCTTTCTTCACTAATCACCACTAACAAAAAGTCTGGTAAACCATCAAGGGCACTACTTAAACTCACAAATCGAGTTTTAGCACACTTAACACGTATGAATCTATACAAATTCACGGCTGTATTGAAACTTTAACAGTATTTTAAACCATGACTGAAGAATGATCTTCCCCAGTGTATATAAACTAAGTAGCTTTAGGAATTAGGTTTAGTTTACACTAGAACGGACAGAGATAGTACTGCCCGGAAACGTTGTGTGAATAAATTAATAAAGACAATGGAAGTCCGAAATTCTTCTTTACTACTGAGATCATTGTCTTCCACATTCAGACAAGAAGTATTTTAAACCGTTTTAATACACCCCTGGGTAACGTCCCTTATATTTAACTGTTTATAGTACTATCCAAACCAGAGTAGAATTCACTGTTTTAACACGCTTTTTATTTAAAAGATGTCTAAGATATAGGTTTCTGTAACCAGGCTTTAAATATCTTTTATGACTGTTTTTATTGTTTGACACAAGAAACCACTACAAAGCATAGTTTTGGATTTTAACACGCCGGATTCGACGGTCGTGGGATCTAATCCTGTTTACACCAAAAATAGAAACGTGTTATTTTTATTTACAAGGAAATTAACAATGAGGCGGAAAAATAAAATATAATTAAAAAAAAACTACAAAATGTCATGATTCTAAAGCACATCGAACTTAAAAGTTAAAAAAATATAATACTAAAATTATTTAGAAAACAATAAAATAAAAATTACACTACAGTTTTTTAGGTTAGGCTTTAAATGCATACTATTATTAGAAAGGAGCAAATATTTTTTAATTGCATAATAAAATTTGGGACAAAAATACAGATAAAGGACTGTAAAAACAGATTTTCCGGGGATGCGGTTAACCATAAATTTAACTTTAATGCAAATCCCAAAATAAATATTTTCTTCCAAATTATTTATCTTAAAGCCAATAGCTTTAAGTATACAGTGTTCTCGAACTGTAGTGCCTATCTGCTATGGTAGAATCCCGATTAAAATAAGAAAATAGGTTTATACATGATCAAAAAAAAAATAATAATAATAAGGTACACGGGCTATGCGTGGAAAGAAAATGGTCTTATGCATGTAGAACACAATCATGTAGAGATTAGACAAAAATGTCGGCATATAAACTAAATGATGCATTATTCCTGCATTGTTGTTGTTGTGCTGGCCTATAGACCTTTAATATTATTATAATACATAAAAGTGATGGTTTTTCGGTTTGAGACGTCGCATAAATGTAAGTGTGACATATCGTTGGATTTGGAATTAAAATACAAGCTTACTAAGTTTAAGACCAAATATTTAGCTAAAAAAAAACAAAGTTAATGATGGTGGCTTAGAGACCGAAACGTTGGATCTTAAAATTCAATAGCATCATTTTATAAAACGAGAAAAAAAATGTGGCAATGACAATGTGTTGTATTTTTTAAATATATCTGTAATATCTTAAAAACTGGAAAAAAAATGTTTTGTGAAAATTTCTATTTTTTCAGATTATTTCGAAACAACAGGGTGTTACTTAATGGTATGTCATATAATTTGAAGGAGGCATTCTTGGACCGATTTTAATTTGAAAAGTTCATATAAACGATGGGCCCTAAAATGCTTAGTTATTAAGATACAGGGTGTTAAAGTTTTATTTTATTTTTTACTTTTTCAATAAATTTTTCAAAGACGGTTTGAGATATTGAACTGAATTTTGGCACAGGATATTATGGCATAAAAACACACTTTTCAGATGTTCATTTAATTTTTGCAACCAGTGGCGTAGCTATGACGAATTTTTATAACAATTTTACAAGAAATACTACGCCATTGACTTGGGAAAAAAGTTATGGTTTTATAATAATTATCAATCAATTATAAACAAAAATCCCTCTTTCATTTGCCCGTCAAAACTTACCGTTTGGGAGAAATCGTTAATTAAAAAAATGTCTTATGTACCCAAATTGCATCTTGAAAAATTATTATTAAAATAAATCAAGTTAGCTTTGCTCGTTGCAATTTATAATTGATTGATAATTATTATAAAACCATAATTTTTTCCCAAGTCAATGGCATAGTATTGCACTGCAGCCACTGGTTGCAAAAAAAAATTAAATGAACATCTGAAAAGTGTGTTTTTATGCCATAATATCCTGTGCCAAAATTCAGTTCAATATCTCAAACCGTCTTGGAAAAATTTATTAAAAAGTGAAATTAAAATAAATTTTTACACCCTGTATCTTAATAACTAAGCATTTTAGGGGCCCACGTTTATATGAACTTTTCGACTTAAAATCGGTCCAGAGAATGCCTCCTTTAAATTATGACATACCATTAAGTAACACCCTGTATAAAGTATAAAAATGCGCAACTTTGACCCAATTTAACCAGCCCTGCATCTTTGCCGTTTCTAACACACCTAATGGTGTTCCTCGAGTTCGTAACACCCTGTATATTTGATGTAGGTTCTTTGACTCAGTTTGTAAAATAAAATAATTCGTAAAATTCTAGCTACGCTCATGATTTCGCCGGTGAATTTGGTTGACACAATTTGTAGTGCTAAGTCGGAAAGCCGAGTGACGATCACAATTTGACTATAAAAACAATTTTAAAAATATGTAAATTAATAACAACTTGGCCTAAACTTTACCCGGATTTTATTATTTATTTATACAGGATTAGTTTACGTTAAACGACACGGGAATATATGAGCTTTAATATGTTTAATTTTATAAAAAAAAATCTTTTGAGATAGATAAATACCATGGAGAGTTCAATTTAAAATTATTTTCATAATGTACAGGGTGTCCCATTTTGGTTGTCCCTTATGGGAAACTTGGAAACCATAAGAGATATTCAAAATCCGATACCCCATCCTCAAGCTCTTTTTGGAGAAAACATTTATGGTAAAAACAGATCATCGCTATCGCGAAGCGTTTCAGAGATACAGGGTGATTCTCGATTTTTTCACTTTTGAAAAGGTCCTGTAGCTTTGTTGTTATTACAGATACGAGAAAACTAATTGCGCATTATACAGACACTTTTTTCCGTAGAATCAGTGGTGTAGCCAAAAATTTTGAGCTGTCATTTTTGACATATGACCCAAACATGTTTTTTTATTAGGGACACCCTATAAATGATTAGGTAATTAAATTGCTTGTTTTTTCTGATTAAAATAATATATCATAGTAGGTGGTTTAATAAATTTTTACGTCAAATATTGGAAAAGATTATGATGTTAAAGACGCATTGCGGCTTCTATCTGTTTTTAAATTGTTTTATATTTTTGTTTTTAAAAGGAATCTGTCATCCCTTAGCTCAGGAGACATTTCCGTAGAAAAAAATATATAAATAAAAAAAAGTTTTTAATTAATTAATTTTTTTGTTTTTTTTTACGGAAATGTCTCCTGAGCTAAGGAATGACAGATTCCTTTTAAAAACGAAAATATAAAACAATTTAAAAAACAGATAGAAGCCACCAATGCGTTTTTAAAATCATGATTTTTCAATATTTGACGTACAAATTTATCAAACCACCTACTATGATATTATATTTTAATCAGAAAAAAAGAAACAATTTAATTACCCAATCATTTATAGGGTGTCCCCAATAAAAAAAAACATGTTCAGGTCATATGTCAAAAATGACAGCTCAAAATTTTTTGGCTACGCAACTGGATTCTACGGAAAAAGTGTCTTTATAATGTGCAATTAGTTTTCTCGTATCTGTAATAACAAAAAGCTACAGGACCTTTACAAAAAGTGAAAAAAATCGAGAATCACCCTGTATCTCTGAAGCGCTTCGCGATAGCGATGATCTGATTTTACCATAAATGTTTTCTCTAGAAAAGAGCTCGAGGAGTAGTTATCAGAATTTTTAATATCTCTTATGGTTTCCAAGTTTCCCATAAGGGACACCAAAATGGGACACCCTACAGAGTACTCTAAAAGCAAAAAAATTATTGAAGCATACTTTTTAAAAGGAACACCCTGTATATTATTTAATTTTGATTTCTACGCCTAAACCAGAGGTAAATTTAAGTTATTAAGATTCAACCCACCTATGCCTTGAAGTCGCGACCAACAAAATTCGCCGTGCCGCCCCACGCCGCATACCGGACGTGGACCGGAATTCGCGTCACTTTACGCACTTGGCTAATAATTATCTGGTGTTTTAAAGCTTGTCGGATTTTGGCGCCAAAAAAGCGCGCAAACGGGTTGTTTAGTTTGGACCAATGTTGGGCGAATTGTTGCAAGTCTGGACGCGTCTCTACGAATTTCAAAATGTTTTGAATTCTGTGAAAATGTCGTCAAGCTTTCAATTTTTCAGCTTTTTAAGTTCCTCAATTTTTTCCTATATTTGTTAAACTCTTATTACTATCACTGTAAATGCAATTTCCGGTTTTACCAGAGAAATGCCACAGAGCCCACTTTCAGCAATAAAAAGACATCAATTTTAAAAGTGGCCATTACCTTAAGCCTTATATTGAGCCGTTGAGAATCACAGTGGTCTAAGTCACATAACATTGATTTTGAGATATATGGCTCCAAAGTTTATGCTTTATTGAAAATCCTGAATAATGTAGACTGAAATTTTTGTCCACAAATATCTTTTAAACATATTAACTTAAATATTTAATACAAAATTAAAGAATTTTAAAAAGTTTTAGTAGGTAATTTTGAGGTTTTTGTGACTTAGGCCACTATGGCTTACAATCTCATGTGAAATTCTGAAGGGAAATAAATACAAGGTAGGAATAATATTGTTTATTTTTTAGAAAATGAACAGGTTTATCTAAACTAATAATCTAAATCTTCTTCTTCTTGCTCTTCTAAAGGACCAATATCTTCGATATCATTTCCACAAACTTTTTAAAAATATTCCTGCTGAAAAGGGGGAATGAACTGGAAAAGTTCTTCCATGTCTTTTTTCTTTTTAACACATCTTCAGTGGATCCGAGTATAAGGGAATAAGTTCTATGTTTTTAAAATTTTTGGGAGCACCTTTTTGATTTGGAAGGATGTTCATTTCTTCAAAAGGATAATCCTCATTAAGAGTCCCTTTATAAAATATTTTATATGGGTGATCTTTGGAAAAGCGAAGCCACTGAATCTTAAGCCAACATACTGCAGAATTATTTTTATTTTTCTTTCTTCGTGTTACAGAGTCGTTTAAGGCTTTTATTGAAAAAAATCTTCCCTTTTCATTTCATATACCAAAAAAGGGTTTTTTCGTCGGCACTTTTTTATTATTGCATACCAGTCTGCAGGAACAAACTTAATCCGATCTTTGGCATATTGTTCGATTTGTCCAAAATTTCGGTCGTTTGGTAGAAATGAATGTCCCGAAACCATAAATTTATGATCTATAATCTCAATATTTGTATCCGAAATTAATTTTAACCAAAAAGGCACTGATTAAAATTACGGTTTTGTCCACCACAAGCATCGCTGTAAGCAATAATGTGTTTTGCGTTACCGGCATTTGTGAGAACATGTTTACGTAGAAGCTGTAACCTCATCCCATGCATACATATAGGACTTTTTTTTTCAGCTAGCTCGTGTATACCTAGATTATACACATACATTTCTTTTGTAGTATGCAATGGAACAGGTTAGTGTCGGAAAAGGCAAAGCTTTTTCTAAGTCAAAAGTAAAAGAATAAACGGATCCTCTGTTTAAAATTGTGGTAGCTTTGTCATTTCCTAGACTTTTTCTTGCATTTTCAGCTTTTAGCAAATGCAAGGTATGTTGTGTTTTTAATTCAGTTTTTACTTTTTCATCTTCAGCACATTCTAGCTTCGCCTTAAACTTGTCACAGCTTACACATGTGTCTTTTGATGGAGTATGAAAATGTAAATTGAACTCCTTGTGGAAAATATCTCGATACATTGCCTGTGATACTGGGTGGTAGTTTTCATCTAAACATTTTTCTTTATAAAGATTGTACATGAATCTTATGCTTAGATGGGACTCAAGATATTTTCTGTTAGGATTGTGACTTCAAGTATAATGAGATTGATATGAGGGAAAACTATTTATATGCTCACGCACCTGTACTAGCTCATTTTCCGGAGTCTTATTGGCTGGCGGATGCTTTCCCCGCAAATCTTCTCCTGGTGATGAAGAACGACTACGTTGAAGGGCCCTCGCAAGACGTCCATTCGAAATTTGAAGAGTTTGTAAAAAGTACTGTTTACAAACATTTTGTGACTTACTTTCCTTGTTTATAAAGTATATATTTGTCCTAGATTTTGATTTTTTCTCCGTTTCGCGGACGACTTCTTTTTATGTCATTTTGCTGAACTACACCACAGATAAATGAATTTTGTGCACTAAATGTGCCCATCTTCCAAAACGCTTCAAAAACTTTCTTCCTTTCAGACTCAGTTATCTTCTCGAAACACTTTTTTACAGTTAAAATTCGTATTATGAAAAACTTTAGCCGATACTTTTTCCCAGACACACCAATATATTCTTGGCCTAAATTCCTACGTTTTTTCCGTATTGTCTTCATATGTTTTCCAGTTTCTTTAAACCGCTTTCGTCCAATATACTTTTTCTTAGTAGTATCCTGTGAGTCTGATGCCTCATTAATCAAAGGCGTATTAGGAAAAACATTTTCGTCTTCATCTAAAATAATTTTGAGGTTATGTTTTTGTTTATGGTCATAAAAATTAATAAATAATACCTTCAGACGACGATTCTTTATCTTCGGAGCTTTCTGGTTCATATTCACTCTTACTAGGAGAAAATGGCTCTATATCGGATTCGTCAGAACTCATTTTTGTAAATTTTAACTCAGAAAACAAAACACTACTCGACTCGTAATAACGACATACTTGCATCTATTAAAAGCCACAATGGTCTAAGTCACACTTGTACCACTCTGGCTTTTAACGCTATGACTATTTTGTTTATGAGTAAAACAACTGGTGACATCTATAGGCGCAGATATCGAAAATACGCGCACGCATATTATTTGAAGATAAAGATATCTGTAGTTTAGATGGATATCATATATTACTACGTAAAACGATATTGTGTGACTTAGACCATTATGGCTCTCAACTGGCTCATTTAAACCTAATACTTATTTCTTCATCTTTTATGTTTTATATATCCTATCTTCAAATTTAATAGTTTTTAATATATTATTAGTAAAACTCTAGACTGTTTCTAAAAATAGTAAAGAAAATATGTTTTTTAACGTTTCACCATTATTACCTTAACTATTAGGTTTAGAGATAGGGTATTATTCAAAACAAAGATTGAGAAATAAGTGTTAAGTTTAAATTGAAGGCTTAAGATGGTAATTTTCATTTGAATTATTGAAGTCCTTTGTTGTCGAATGTTAATTTTGTGGCCCTTCTCGTAAAATCGAAAAAATTGTATTTTAACCGTGATAGGATATACGGTTCATTATATATGTGTAAAAATTCGCATGAGCCTTTTTTTGTCATCATATGTTTTTTAATAAATTGATAAAAATGGCGGTTAACATGACATTTTTTAACGCCATTTTCTTAAAAACTAATTAAGATAGGTATTACATGGGGAACATGTATTTTCTTGGAATTGCCTGTAGAATTATTAATTAGATAAATATATATTGTATTTCATTTAAAATAGCGACTTTGAGAGTACTTGCGGTTAAACCGGATGTGCCACATAACACCTGATACATTTAAAATCTGCATTCTATTCAACCATACATCCAACCAAAATATTAAAATTGTGTAACACTTCTCAAAAAAATAACAGGCTTGATAGTAATCTCATGGGCACCCGCTATACAGTGTGTCCAAGATAAGGATCCTAAGCATGGGAGTCTCAGTACCTATTGGAGATACAGCTTAGGTTAAATTAGGAAAAAAGTTGTGTGTTTTAAAGCTTATTTACATGCCGTTTAAAAACTTTAAAAATTTTCATGGCCTGCTGAGATATTTGGTAAAAACGCAAATTGGACTATATCGATTTTATTTTTTTCTGACTTTATTTGAAGAGATATAAAAAAACTAATAACACATTTTCACTGGCACTTTTTAGCTACTACATGATGGTATTTTTAGATTTTATACCCAACGTTTCGTTTTCAAGAAACCATCGTCAACTTTATTTTTTTATATGGCTCGAAAAAAGTACACTCCGTATCTGATCCCATTTTTTATTACAAATTCAACGATGTATCACATGTCATATTTTAATTTTTAGTTAAAAGAAAAATTGCATTTTTTCTATTTTTTTAAGTTATTTTTAAGTAGGCCTTGCAAACAAATACTTGGACGTTAATACCTGTTACCGTATCTGCAACATATTTAATTATCATAATAAAATAGTATTTGTCGTTAATACCCTATTTGTCAAGTTGTTTTTTGAGCAATTGTTCTTAGTGTTACTGTTGTCTTTACGCAATACGCATTACTAGGCTCAACAAAATCCGCGTGTTAAGAAAATATCGAAACATCAAGAACGTTTTGGGTTTAATATGTGGTGTGGAATTTTAGGAACTAAAATACCAGGTCCATGTGTTTACCATAGTTAATTAGCTGTAGAAATGATACCTTCATTTATTTTTGCAGCACAAAATGTAGCAAGTTATCATGTCAAACTTATCTTCTGGCTATAATGGCCATCCTGCATATTCGACCGTAATAATACAATAAGATATTAGCTATAATACAATAAGATATTATCATTCAATAAACAATAATAGAGACAACAGTAACAATAAAAACAATAAAATTGCTCTAAAAACAACAACTCGACAAGTAGGGTAATAAGGACAAATACTATTTTATAACGATAATAAATTATGTTACAGATACGGTAACAGGTATTAACGTTCAAGCATTTGTTTGCAAGGCCTACTTAAAAATAACTTTAAAAAAATAGAAAAAATGCATTTTTTTAACTAAAAATTAAAATATGACATGTGATACATCGTTGAATTTGTGATAAAAATGGGATTAGATACAGGGGGTACTTTTTTCGACTCATATAAAAAAATAAAGTTGATGATGGTTTCTTGAAAACGAAACGTCGGGTATAAAATCTAAAAATATCATCATGTTGTAGCTAAAAGTGTCAATGAAAACGTGTTATTAGTGTTTTTATAACCCTTCAAATAAAGTCAGAAAAAATAAAATCGATATAGTCAAAATTTTGGATTTTGCCAAATATCTCAGCAGGCCATAAAATTTTTTAAAGTTTTTAAACGGCATGTAAATAAGCTTTAAAAACACAACTTTTCTTAATTTAACCTAAGCTGTATCTCCAATAGGTACTGAGACTCCCATGCTTAGGATCCTTATCTTGGACACAATGTATATTTTCTATTTTTTTACCAGGTAGAGAGATTTTACGCTTGCACAAATAAAAGTTGATTGCCCCTGTATATTTTTTTTAACTGATTTAATACAGTTCCTTAGCTCTCGGCTTAAATTTAAAGTTTTTTTGTCATGAGGGCTTCGTAAAGCTCAATAATTTTTCAACGTCGTCTTTTTACGATCAAAAAGATAAAAGTGAAAGAGCTGAAAGAGACGATTTACGTCTATTCAAATTATCATTTATTTTGTTAGATACTTTTAAGGACATGCCATTTTAAGGTTCGTCGGGTGCGTGTTTATTTTTACGATGCTCTAAAAAGTTCATTTCTGCTAAGTACAGGGTTATTTTCTTTTATAGTTTCGGGGTGTCATTCATTACTTTTATGTTGATTGTTTGAACGCATTTTTTTTGTAATTAATGCCCGTTTAATGAAATACTAGGGTGTCCGCTAAATAAAGGTACAAGGTTTTCATTTATATTTTGCCACTTATTTTTAACTATAACCAAGAAGAATAGAAAGTAAAACGTCTTGCATAAAGGTTTCAGCATAAAAAAATTAACATCAAAAACCCATAAAAATTAAAGGTAGACTTTTTAAAATTATATCATCATTAAAAGGTTTTTAAAAGCTTTAGTAAAATACCATAATAAATATATCTATCTTTAATACTTTCGGAAATATGACCATTTAAATCTGAACATAATTTTCATTACCTCTACAGTCTTAGTGTCGCAAGTAGCTAATGGAAGTTATATCCACTATTTTTCAGATTTAGGTGGTCATACTTCAAAAACTATTAAGGATGTATATATATCAAATATGGTATTTTTATAAAGCTTTTTAAAGATATCTTAAAATGGTGAGTTAATATACAGTGTGTTCCATTAAAAAAAAAGTTTACATCTTTATTTTTTTATGTTTATTTGTTCATTTTTTTATGCCCAAAAAAAAGATGGAGAAGTATTAACTTTTATAAAGGACGTTTTTTCTATCCTTTTGGTTATGGGTAAAAGTGGGTGGAAAATACAAATAAAAACCCTGAACATAGAAAAATTGCAAATTTATTGTGCTAAAATATTAAGGGTTTAACCGAAGATACCTATATCAAGAAGTTGATAATTAAGAAGATATAGGGTTTCAGCGTTAAAAATAAATATATTTATTATATTTGATACAGTTTAAATATTTTAATAAAACTCGATATCTGGATGTTTTTGGACATCAGCTACACAGATTTGATATTATTTTTTATGTGTAAAGTAGAGGTCGCTAGCTACACTCTTCAGATTTTTTAAACCCATTTTTTTGTGCTTTTCTGTATGTACGATCATAGTAAACCAGAAAACTCCCCTATGCTTTCCACACAAAAACAGGTATACCTTGTAAAAATAGCTCTGGGTAATCGTTTTAGGATACTTTAATGCAGCAAATGTTTTAGGGGTCAATAAATGTTTTATTTTGGCAAATATCCATAGCTTATATTACATTTTTTAAAGAAAAAAAGATAATACTGACAAATATATTGGGTGTTCCATTTAAAATACCAAAGTTCTTCTTTTTCAAAAAAATACTTGACATGAATTTTTTAAAAACCTAAAATATCTAATAAACCTTACATTTTTGGTATAGGAATCGCAAAAAAACTTACCTTATTTTTATTCCTAAAAATCTAAAAATGACCTAATATACAGGGTGTTCCATTTAAAAAAATGGGATTGGCAACTTTTAATATTGAGATATTGACCATATTATAAAAATACCCTGTATAAGATTTGGTGATTTTTTTTCACGAAGTTATTCTGTGTTTCTTAGTAATTTAAAACACCTAGATAAGTATTAATAATAACTAATTTCTTTTCGTTCTTACCTAATTTTCGGATATCCTGATTATTACCAAAGTTTCAGTAAATTATAACTAGCGTGGCAACCTCGTCACGAATGCCAAAATAAAATAGCGTACTATGTGTAAATTTTTATGGTGAATCCGATTCTGTAAACAAAAATGGGGTTACAATTAAAAAAAACAACTTCTTAACAATATCTTTTTTTTGGGAAGCTCTGTACACATTAAAATATTTTAAGGGCATGGACATTTAAAAACCCTATAACTTTTGTAAAAAAACTTTTGTCACATCTCGTTAAACAACAAAAACATTGGACTTCTCCGCACAATTGGGCCACCCTGTGAAAACAAGTTTGCCAATGACTTATTTCTAGCTTTTTATTTATGTATTTTTTTACTAAGATACTTTTTAATATTTTGGTCATAAGCTAGTAATTTTTTTTAATTAAATGACATAAGAAATCACCCTTTAAAGTCATTTAGTTAGCCCGTAGTTAGAATACTTACTTATACAGGGTATAATGCCAGGAAAAATTAGAGCTATGATTTATACTATAACCTACAACCGTTTTGGTTTGGTTGAGGGAATCACAAGACTGGTGGATAAGAACACCAGGACAGCGTCAGGCGAAAGTGTTCATCAAGGCTTACTCGCCAGAATTTACAAAAGACCTTCTGACTTATAACCGGAAGGCAGTAAGAATAATAGCGGGTCAACTGACAGGTCATTGCAGACTGAATAAACACCTGGTTTGCAAGGCTGGGTGAAGAAAAACCTAAAGCGGCTAGATATACCAAGGGGCCAGTTTCAAGCTTGTGGAGTCTGATTAAACAGACCGGCTTGGATAGCGTGCTCTAACCTATGGACGGATTACACACAATAAACCTGAGCAGGTTGCAGTGTTAGAGGATATGCAATCCACCTCCTAATCTAATCTAATCTACAACCGTTTTTTATTGTTATCAGGTTAAAGTTAAGTTAGTTTTAGATGTTAAAATTATAATATATATTTTTTTAAAATTTATTTAGTTAGTTAGGTTTTTCTATTTAATTCACTAGTTTTTAACAAGTTAAAGTAAATAAATACTAAATTTTCTAGTTAAGCTGGGCAACTTGAAACTAAGGGGTGATTCATTTGGAGGTACTTAAAAAATAATTAAAAATAAAAAAAAGCTTCATTAAGTAATATTTACTATCATATGAAGGAACTATATCTTACATTTATTTTTTAAAGATTTTGGCTTTTAAATGTTGGCCTTAACTGCGCCTAACATGGTCTGTTCTTAAGCTCCAATTTCCAAGCGCCAAATCAATTTGTCAGAATCATAAGGTACACTCACAGCTGCTGCCGTTATATTTTTTGCACTACGTAATGGATGTGGCTCATTTGGTCAAAATTTATCTAATAATAAAAATTGGGGTGATGGTACAGCCAATACTCAGCTCAGTACGCCGATTATGCTTGGACCATAAGTTGCACGTAGCGAACGAAACACATTTCTCGGAAAATTATGATTTTCATAATACAGTTGAACAAGTTTTAGACGTTGTGCCGGGGGCTAAGTCTTTCCACGATAAATTGCCAAACAGTACTGAACACAAATACCATGACAGTTTGTTATTTGGACCCTCTCATCTATCCAAAAATACCTACTAGAAAAAGTACCTCTAAATGAATAACCCCTTACATGTCTACGTCTTATTTTTAGCGAAACAGGCTTAACCGACCTATAAGCGAACTATGGATTTAAATAAGAGTGAACCCCAATGGGGCATCAGCATTGCCAAGTTGTTCATAAGCTCTTCCCATCGAGTTGTTTTCTTTTTGTGAAAGATTTTAAAAAGTAAAGAAATTGTGGATATATTTATAATATAATTTATTTATTGCATATAAAGGCCTACAAATTTAACGTAAATCTAAAACACTGGAATATACGTATTGCAGTATATGTACGTATGTATTCGTCTTGAGTTTAATTGGAGAATTTAAAAAAAAGGGCGTTGCTTACCAGAACTAACCATTCGTATGTGTGTGTAATTCTTGGGTTCAATTAAGTACCTACCCTAGTACCCTTTTCTGATTATACGAAATATCTCTAATGGTCCATCTACAGTTTGGCAACAGTGCGTCTTAAATTTAATGTGTTCTAGACCCA
>JACEGR010009764.1:0-23911 GCA_014170235.1 Listronotus bonariensis
GCTTGGCAAATAGTTCGGCTATCTTACTACTATCGTCGCCACCCACATTTCCAAGGTACATGTAATGAGGTAGGCCATAATCTTTTATTGGAGTTAATAAACGTCCAAAAAGACCGAATATCATCAGGTATAGCGTCCTCCGCATCTCGGATGTAATTAACGTAACATTCTTTACTAAGCACCTTACACCGAGATCGGAGGGCTGATAATCTTGCATAATCTGCCCAGTTCTTTAAGGATTTATATTTTTTATGAGCTTTTTTTTTCAAAAATTAAACTTTTGAGATCATTAGAACACCACCTTGGAAATTTAGGTGTTTTTGAGGTCGAATGCGAGGAATAAAACAATTATTACAATAGTATAAGGCAATTGGTAAGTCCGGTGTAATCTCCATGCTTAAAGTCAAAGTAGTATGAATCATATGTCAGAGGGTCGAATGACATACTCACCGAAATATCTACACAAAGGGCTGGATGATGACGGTCACAAGGCAAAATATAATCGTCGGCAATCAAAACATGAGCACCAGCTTCTCGTGAAAACAACAAATCCAGAGTTACACCGTTACAGTTTTTTATGTTGTTTACTTGGTGCAGATTCAAGAATGCAAAGGTATCGCAGATAGCTCTCACTGCGGCATTCGCTGGGTTAGAAACTGAGACACCCAATTCGTCGTTCATCCATTCCACCTTAGGCAAGTTATAGTCACCCCACAAGTAAACACTGGAATGTATACCATCTCTGAGTATTTCCTCAATACTGCTGCAGTGGTCCTCGAACAAAGCCAATGGAGAGTTAGGTGGTAAGTAGGCACCTCCGACCAACACTTCCGTGCCACCCCACTTGAGGAATACAAAAATCTGTTCGACATTGCCATACGAAGTTATTAAGCATTAAGACGGAATTATACCTCGAACAGCTACCAACACTCCGCCGCCGATCGACTTAGAACTAGTATCAGCCGATCTATCCTTTCTATAGATAGATCTTGTACTTGGTAAGACCCAGCTCTGAATCAACAATATTCTCGCAAAGCCATGTTTCTGTTAGCACTAAAATGTCATAGTTCGAGTTAATGACGTTGCATCTAAGGTCTGACAATTTGGTTCTTATACCTCGTACATTCTGATAGTAAATAGAGAGTGTGTTGTTTGTAGTAAGCTTGCCCGTGCGTACTAGTTTTTTGGCTCCGAGTGAATTTGGTGACAGGTATCTTCAGCAGCATTGGTTACGAAATTCACATTCCCTTTCTCTGATGGTCCTGAACTCACCAGGCATGAGTCCCTCTGTATACTCTCATCACATATTATTGGTTGTGGAGTCAGCCTGTCCTTCTTTGTAAGAATTTCACCTGATACGTAATCTACCAATCTAGTTTTTGCTGTATACAATGAACGGTCATACCAGGTTGCATCCGGAAAACTCATAAACGCATTCATCGTCAAAAACAGGGTCCCCTTGCCATTCTGATACACACATTTCTAGATTGTCATATTTATCCTGTATATAAATTCATTGAGGATCCTTCTACCCCATATATATGATGGTCCGACAATTAGTAGATTTGTCCTTTCATTTATCCTGAGAAGTTGATTTAAAAGTTCCTCACCAACTGTCTTGCCTCCAACATCATTTTCTGTTCCCACAAAAAGAATGACACAATCTCCCCTTGTTAAGTTTCCACTTAGGGCCTCGCAATCCCTTATTGTGTCCTCGAGCAGGACTCTTGCCTTAAATTGACAGTTTATATCAAATCTGGCGTTAGTGTATTGTTTAAAAAGTAGTCCACATCCCTGAACATATCTTTTATCACCAACTATGAGTAACTGTGGTTTCCGGAGCTCACATTTCGAACGTTGTTCGTTACCGTTACTTCTGCTTATCTTGTCTTGTGTTGTGCCATTAATAGAATTGGTAAAGCGTGATGACATTGGTAATGGATATACAGTTCGGTGGGCGGGTGTAGTAGTTTTAGTATTATCAACTGTCTGTGTACCATTATCACTAGTGGTTCCCTTTTTAATATTACAAGCCATCAGTTCTTCCTTCATTTTATTTTTGTCAATTTCAGCATTCTCAATTTCCTGTCTCAGATTTTTCAGTTCTTTAAAGTATACATTATTATCGTTCTCCACAGTTTCAATCGTAGATATCATATTTTTGTTTAACGATGAGAGTTCTCGAACTTCGATCTTTAATCTTTCTGTTTCAAGTACGGTATTCTGCACTTCCTCTTGAAGCTGAGCATCCTTTTCTCTGAGCAATATTATTTCTTTATTTAGCCCTATAACATTTTTTTCTGTTCATTTATCTTTGCAGTATATTTTTCCTTTGCATCAGTCACATCTCCCTCGAAGTCTTGTGTTCTTCTTTTCAATCGCTTTATGTGCTTAGTTTCCTCTGTATTTTCGATTGGTTAGCTTATCAATTTCCTTTTCCAACTCCGTAGTATTCTTTTTATGCTTTTGTTCAAGGTTTGCTAAATAAAGCATTTGATTGTTGGATTCTATTTTGTATTTGTCAAGCTGGTCTTCAAGTTTTTTTATCATTTAAACATCCTTTGACTGCTCCTTACATTTGGGACAAAAAATATTAATACACTCTGTGCCAGCGCAATTGCATGAGCTTCAGTTGTTGAGATCGTGGCACAATTTTTGCATAGCACTTCATTACAGAGATCGCAAGGTGCTCCGAAAAGTTCGTCATCCTTCGGCCTTGCCTTTATAAAGCAACCTTTATGGCACTTTGAACAGACTAGCGATGCCATATTCAATGCTTGGTTGGTTGTACAAAGAATTTGAAAGTTCTAGATGGAATTTGTTGTTGTACGTAGTATTAAAAATAAAAAATATTATAAATAGGTCAAAACAATAAATAATATGTTATTTCAACGGTAGGGCGCAGACTAGTTAAAAAGAAGGATTAGAAACAGGGACACACGCTTCTCGTCCAGGGACCTACCAGGACATTATTAAAAACAAACACAGGAAGTCCTAGGAAAAAATGAGGAATTAACATTTGGAAAAACAATAGGAAACATTTAAAATTCAATAAACATTATAAAAACTAAAATTCTAGAACTCCAAATTTGTTACTTGATTAACCTTGAAATAATATCGCAATTATTATAATGTTCAAACAAGAATCAAAAATCAGTAGTATATGGTCACCTTTAGTTACTGTGATGTAGTGGAATTTTGACGTCAGCGCAAAATAACGTGGATAAACAACAAGGTTATAATAATGTCTAAGGTGATTTTATAGAAAATTAAGCAAAATAAAAGCTCAAACCATATACTATAGGCGTTCAGAAGTCACATTCGACAAATTTCACCAATTATTTAATTCAAAAAACACAAATTTTACGAAAATTAACATACAGACTAAAAAAAATGATGTTACTTTAATGGAGACCACACACGACGATGTATACATATCCAGAAAGAAAACAGCCATATAATTCAATTGTCTTACAGCTGGCTTGAAATTTAAAATTTATTTCGAAGAAAGGAATCTTCAGAAGAAACCCAAAATAATGTTTTTCAAGCAGTTGTTGAGAACCCTGGGATATTAACTTGGCAAATTAAACAAAATGTAGGAGTAGCCAAATCCACAGCTCAATTTCTTTTGCGTAAAAATAGATATCACCCCTATAAATTTAACATTTGCCAAGGACTTAAACCGGTAGATTTTGAACGGCGCCGATATTTTTGGCTACAGGACCTAGAGCCCAAGTTAGGCAACTCCGGGGCACCAACTGGAAGTTAGCTACAGGGCCTAGCGCCCCAAGTTAGGCAACCCGGGACGCACCAACTGAAGTTAGTTACAGTGCCTAGCGCTTCGGCAACCCGCCTACCAAGTTAGGTACTCCACCTAGCGTCGAGGCAGCGTGACTGCTTAAGTTAGGTAACCCGCTTAGCTACAGCGTGCGTGTGTGCTTGTGAAATTGCTAAGATGACGTCATAGGATCTCAACCCGTCCTGCCGTGCTAAGGGTGATAACGTGATAACCCCCTAGTGAGATCTTTTTTCGTGTGACATATAATGTATATAATACTGGCCCCAGAGGCTAAGATAGACTACATAATATATAAAATAATACTGTGGTAGTACTGTATACAATAAATGTTAAAAACGTATTTATTATTATTATTTTATTAAGAGAGTCATTAAGTTGGTACGTGTTTACTGAATCATGTTATCAAGGAAATAGCCTGCCGTAATATAATTATGGAAATTACGTTAGGAGCGTCGGTAAATAATTTTAGGTGTTAATAAATTATAGATTAGCAGTTAAATATACGAGTTATTACAGGTGATAGCAGTATGAAAATATACAACCTCAGGTAATCTAAAAAATATGTGCAATGAGAATCTTGGCTTCTAGTGGTTTGATTTTAGTCATTCTTTTTTAAACAATTATTTTTAATAAATATATTAACATTAATTTTTTAAATAAATATGTTATTTGAGAGTAAATAGGGCCTTAACAGTTTTTAACGTATATTTCGGTTTCTAGTAGATCGATTTTAGTTGTTCTTTTTGCTAATAATTTAATTTTTATAAATCTACAAATATTAATACTAAAATTTTTAATAATTATGTTATTTGAGTGTAAATAGGGCCTTAACAGTTTTTTTACGTATATCTTGGCTTCTAGTGGTTTGATTTTAGTCATTCTTTTTCTAAACAATTATTTTTAATAAATATATTAACATTAATTTTTAAATAAATATGTTATTTGAGAGTAAATAGGGCCTTAACAGTTTTTAACGTATATTTCGGTTTCTAGTAGATCGATTTTAGTTGTTCTTTTGCTAATAATTTAATTTTTATAAATCTACAAATATTAATACTAAAATTTTTAATAATTATGTTATTTGAGTGTAAATAGGGCCTTAACAGTTTTTTACGTATATCTTGGCTTCTAGTGGTTTGATTTTAGTCATTCTTTTTTAAAACAATTATTTTTAATAAATATATTAACACTAATTTTTTTAAATAAATATGTTATTTGATGAGTAAATAGGGCCTTAACAGTTTTTAACGTATATTTCGGTTTCTGGTAGATTGATTTTAGTTGTTCTTTTTGCTAATCAATTTAATTTTTAGCAAATCTACAAAATGATTAATACTAGAATTTACTAATAATTATGTTATTTGAGTGTAAATAGGGCCTCAACGGTTTTTAACGTATGTCTTGGCTGGTGGTTTGATTTTAGTCCTACAAATATTAATACTAAAATTTTAATAGTATGTTATTTGAGTGTAAAATAGGGCCTCAACAGTTTTTAAACGTATATTTTGGCTTCTAGTGGCCTGATTTGAGTCATGTCTTTTTGTTAGCAATTTAATTTTTAATAAATCACATTACACACGCCTAAAATTTTTAATAGTTATGTTATTTGAGTGTAAATAGGGCCTTAAACAAAGCTTTTAACGTATGTTTCGGTTTCTAGTAGATCGATTTTAGTTGTTCTTTTTGCTAATAATTTAATTTTTATAAATCTACAAATATTAATACTAAAATTTTTAATAATTATGTTATTTGAGATAGTAAATAGGGCCTTAACAGTTTTAACGTATATCTTGGCTTCTAGTGGTTTGATTTTAGTCATTCTTTTTTCTAAACAATTATTTTTAATAAATCTATATTAATACTAATTTCTTAAATAAATATGTTATTTGAGAGTAAATAGGGCCTTAACAGTTTTTAACGTATATCTTCGGCTTCTAGTGGTTCGATTTTGGTCGTTCTTTTTGCTAAACAACTTAATTTTTACAAATCTACAGATATTACTACTAATATTTTAAACAATTATGTTATTTTGAGTGTAAATAGGGCCTTAACAGTTTTTAACGTATATCTTCGGCTTCTAGACGGTCTGATTTTAGTCGCCTCTTTTAATAATTCAATTATTTATAAATCTACAATATATTAACACTAATTTTTTTAAATAATTATGTTATTTGAGTGTAAATAGGCCTTAACAGTTTTTAACGTATATCTTGGCTTCTAGTGGATCGATTTTAGTCATTCTTTTGAACAATTGTTTTAAATAAAATAATAACACTAAGATTTTAATAATATGTTATTTGAGTGTAAATAGGGCCTTAACAGTTTTAACGTATATCCTGGCTTCCTAGTGGTTTTGATTTGGGTCATTCTTTTTTAAACAATTATTTTTAATAAATATATTAACACTAATTTTTAAATAAATATGTTATTTGAGAGTAATAGGGAACACTTAACAGTTTTTAACGTATATCTTGGCTTCTAGTAGATTGATTTTAGTTGTTCTTTTTGCTAATAATTTAATTTTTAATAAATCCATACAAATATTAATACTAAAATTTTTTAATAAATATGTTATTTGAGTGTAAATAGGACCTCAACAGTTTTTAACGTATATCTTGGCTTCTAGTGGTTTTGATTTTAGTCATTCTTTTTCTAAACAATTATTTTTAATAAATATATTAACATCTAATTTTTTAAATTAATATGTTATTTTGAGAGCAAATAGGGCCTTAACAGTTTTTAACGTATATTTCGGTTTCTAGTAGATCGATTTTAGTTGTTCTTTTTGCTAATAATTTAATTTTTATAAATCTACAAATATTAATACTAAAATTTTTAATAATTATGTTATTTGAGTGTAAATAGGGCCTTAACAGTTTTTAACGTATATCTTGGCTTCTAGTGGTTTGATTTTAGTCATTCTTTTTTAAACAATTATTTTTAATAAATATATTAACACTAATTTTTTTAAATAAATATGTTATTTGAGAGTAAATAGGGCCTTAACAGTTTTTAACGTATATTTCGGTTTCTAGTAGATCGATTTTAGTTGTTCTTTTTGCTAATAATTTAATTTTTATAAATCTACAAATATTAATACTAAAATTTTTAATAATTATGTTATTTGAGTGTAAATAGGGCCTTAACAGTTTTTAACGTATATCTTGGCTTCTAGTGGTTTGATTTTAGTCATTCTTTTTTAAACAATTATTTTTAATAAATATATTAACACTAATTTTTAAATAAATATGTTATTTGAGAGTAAATAGGGCCTTAACAGTTTTTAACGTATATTTCGGTTTCTAGTAGACCGATTTTAGTTGTTCTTTTTGCTAATAATTTAATTTTTATAAATCTACAAATATTAATACTAAAATTTTTAATAATTATGTTATTTGAGTGTAAATAGGGCCTTAACAGTTTTTAACGTATATCTTGGCTTCTAGTGGTTTGATTTTAGTCATTCTTTTTTAAACAATTATTTTTAATAAATATATTAACACTAATTTTTAAATAAATATGTTATTTGAGAGTAAATAGGGCCTTAACAGTTTTTAACGTATATTTTGGTTTCTAGTAGACCGATTTTAGTTGTTCTTTTTGCTAATAATTTAATTTTTATAAATCTACAAATATTAATACTAAAATTTTTAATAATTATGTTATTTGAGTGTAAATAGGGCCTTAACAGTTTTTAACGTATATCTTGGCTTCTAGTGGTTTGATTTTAGTCATTCTTTTTTTTAAAACAATTATTTTAAATAAATATATTAACACTAATTTTTTAAATAAATATGTTATTTGAGAGTAAATAGGGCCTTAACAGTTTTTAACGTATATTAGAAATACAGGGCTGTTTTTAGAAATACAGGGCTGTTCTAGAAATACTAGGGCTGTTTTTGAAAATACAGGGCTGTTTTAGTAAAACAGGGCTATGCTTAGAAATCTGGGGCTGTTTTGAATTAAGGCTGTTTTTGAAATACAGGGCTGTTTTTAGAAATACAGGGCTGTTTTTGGAAATACAGGGCTGTTTTTTTAAATACAGGGCTGTTTTTGAGAAATACAGGGCTGTTTTTGGAACATACAGGGCTGTTTTTAGAAATACAGGGCTGTTTTTTAGAAATACAGGGCTGTTTTTGAGAAATACAGGGCTGTTTTTAGAAATACGGGGCTGTTTTTAGAAATACAGGGCTGTTTTTGAAAATACAGGGCTGTTTTTGGAAATACAGGGCTGTTTTTAGAAATACAGGGCTGTTGTTTAT
This sequence comes from Listronotus bonariensis, assembly GCA_014170235.1. Lineage (NCBI taxonomy): Eukaryota > Metazoa > Arthropoda > Insecta > Coleoptera > Curculionidae > Listronotus > Listronotus bonariensis. The sequence continues at coordinate 8,062 of JACEGR010009764.1, forward strand.
TAAATACAGAACTGTTTTTGGAAATACAGGGTTTTCCAAGAAATCAACTTCGTTTAGTAGTAAATGATACCATTCTTGATTGCATTGCTACTGTAATCCTCGGCAACTTTACTTGGAGACAAAGGATTTACTTCGTTGATGTTTAGGAGTGTGTAGAAATCTGTATTGGATACAACAGACATTTTAGGATAGATTCAATGATTTTAAGCTGAAGCACAATGTTTCCACTTTGAATGTCTACGACAGACTGACCAAGTCTCTCTGGGACTTATCTAGCTTAGTATGTATTTACAATTATGACGCCAGCGCAAAAGTCTAAACATGAACAGGGTAATTAAATATGAACAGCAAAATAAACAGCTGAACAGCCCTGTATTTTAAAAGACGGTGCCGTATTTTTAGAAAACGGTGCCGTATTTCTAAAGCAGTTGCCGTATTTTAAAAAACGGTGCCGTATTGCAAAGACGGTGCCGTATTTTAAAAAACGGTGCCGTATTTTTAAAATACAGGGCTGTTCAGCTGTTTATTTTTGCTGTTCATATTTAATTACTACTAGTTCATGTTTGAACTGCGCTAACGTCATATTGTAAATACGCTATATTGAATGGGTCCAGAGAGATACTGATCAATCCGATAAACCGAACATTCAGAAGATGGCTTGACCAGCAGCAAAAATGTTAAATCAATCACCAAGGTAATGTCTGTTGTGTCTGTACAATTTCTGCACGCTCCCTAGCTGAAATCCTTTGTCTCCAGAGCAAAGACGCCGATTACGGCTGTCACAATCAGAATGGTATCATTACTACTAAACAATTTTTTAGAAAAACAGCCCTGTATTCTAAAAACAGTCCTGTATTTTAAAAAAACATCCTGTATTTCAAAAACAGCCCTGTATTTTCAAAAACAGCCTGTATTTTTCAAAAACAGCCCTGTATTTTCAAAAACAGCCCTGTTTACGTGGCCTAATATTTCTAAAAACAGCCCTGTATTTAAAAAGAGCAAGCCCTGTATTTCTAAAAAAATCCTGTATTTAAAAACAATACATATTTCCTAAAGTATTTATATTTTCAAAAACAGCCCTGTATTTTTCAAATAGCCCTATATTTTCAAAAACAGCCCTGTATTTCCTAATATACGTTAAAAACTGTTAAGGCCCTATTTCTCTCAAATAACATATTTATTTAAAAAATTAGTGGTAATATATTTATTTAAGGTAATTGTTTAGAAGAAGAATGACTAAATCGAACCACTAGAAGCCAAGATATACGTTAAGCTGCTAAGGCCCTATTTACACTCGAATAGCATGAATTATTAAAAATTTTAGTATTAATTTTTGTAGACTTATTAAATTTAAATTATTAGCAAAAGAACTAACTAAAATCGATCTACTAGAAACCAAAATATACGGTTAAAAAACTGTTAAGGCCCTATTTACTCTCAAATAACATATTTATTTAAAAAATTAATGTTAATATATTTATTAAAAATAATTGTTTAAAAAGAATGACTAAAATCAAACCACTAGAAGCCAAGATTCTCATTGCACATATTTTTTAGATTACCTGAGGTTGTATATTTTCATACTGCTATCACCTGTAATAACTCAGTATGTTTGCTGCTTTAATCTATAATTTATTAACACCTAAAATTATTTACCGACGCTCCTAACGTCAATTTCCATAATTATTACCGGCAGGCTATTTCCTTGATAACATGATTCAGTAAACGTGTACCAACTTAGTTATGACTCTCTTAATAAAATAATAATAATAAATACGTTTTTAACATTTATTTGTTATACAGGACTACCACAGTATTATTTTTATATATTATGTAGTCTATCTTAGCCTCTGGGGCCAGTATTATATACATTATATGCCACACGAAAAAAGATCTCACTAAGGGGGTTATCACGTTATCACCCTCAGCACGGCAGGACGGGTTGAGATCCTATGACGTCATCTTAGCAATTTCACAAGCGCACGCGCGCTGTAGTAAGCGGGTTACTAATAAGTCACGCTGCCTTGACGCTAGGTGAAGTACCTAACTTGGTAGGCGGGTTGCCGAAGCGCTAGGCACTGTAACTGACTTCAGTCTAGCGCGCCCCGGGTTGCCTAACTTAGGCGCTAGGCCCCTGTAGCTAACTTCAGTCTTTACACGGTCCGACGAAAGGTGGTCACTAATTATGGTATCTTCAACCATCGCAATACGCATTACTAGGCTTAACAAAATCCGCGTGTTAAGAAAATATCGAAATATCAAGAACGTTTTAGGTTTAATATGTGGTGTGGAATTTTAGGAACTAAAATACTAGGTCCATTTATTTACCATAATTCATAAACTGCAGAAATGATACCATCATTTATTTTTGCGGCACAAAATGTAGCACGTTAACATGTCAAACTTTTCTTCATGGCTATAATGGCCATCCGGCATATTCGACTATAATAACACATTAGATATTAACTATTTACCATTAATCAATAATAAAGACAACAGTAATAATAAGAACAATTGCTCTAAAAACAACAACTTGACAAACAGGGTAATAACGATAATTACTATTTTATCATGACATTAAATTATGTTACAGACTCGGTAACAGGTATTAACGTCAAAGCATTTGTTTGCAAGGCCTACTTAAATATGCCTTAAAAAAATAGCAAAAATGAATTTTTCCTTTTAACTAAAATTAAAAATATGGCATGTTAAACATCGTTAAATTTGCAATAAAAAATGGGATCAGATGCAGGGTTTCCTTTTTTCCAGCCATATAAAAAAAGTTGATAATGGATTCTTGAAAACGAAACGTCGTGTATAAAATCTAAAAGTACCATCATGTCGTAACTAAAAAGTGCCAATAAAAAAGTGTTATAAGTTTTTTCATATCTCTTCAAATAAGTAAAAAAAAATCGACATAGTCAAATTTCCGTTTTTGCCAAATATCTCAGCAAGCTATGAAATTTTTTAAAGTTTCTAAACGACATGTAAATACGTTTAAAAACAAAACTTTTTAACCAAAACTGAGTCTCCAACAGGTATATGTGCGTGTTAAAAAGTTAAAAAAAAACAAGAAAACGCGTTTTAAATCTTTAACCTTTACTTCTTCCGGATATACCAGAAGTTATTGTCAACTTCCTTTACCTTATATATTATTAATTTTTTTTGACTTGCTTATTATTCTAAACATATTTTATGAATAATGTCTTACACCTAACTCTAACCGCTTTTAACTTGTTTTAAATTTTATTTCAAAACTGACATTTGCAAGCCATTACATAGACATAAGTTTTTAAATCAATGATTTTAATAGGAATTGGGGTTGCATTCATCGCAGATAACTAAATTTGTTAGTATACTGTATTAATATTTTGGCAATTTTTAAATACTGGTTGGTAAAAATATTCCTTTAAAAAATATCAACAAAAACCTTAAAAGTTAATTGTTTTAAATGGAAAACCTCCTCTTTTTAAACCTAATATTATTAAGCATGGGTTTGCGAAAAATGTTTATTTTTAAAATTTATCGTTTTAAAAATATTAACAAATTAATATGTTTACATTTTAACAATGTTGTTAAGTACGGGTAAGTACGATTTAGTTAGGCCATGACGCCGCATCTCTCTGTCAAGGTCAACTGAAAGACAAAGATAAAGCCGTACCTAATAGCATTGTTAATTTAGGTAAACATTAAATTGTTCATAATTCAAAAACTATACATTTTTGAAATAGACATTCTTTTACAAACTTACCTAAAAATACAAGTTTTTATAAACAAAAAAATACCGGGATGTTGATTTATAGAATTTTTTATTGTACTTTAAATTTTCAACTGTGGCACTTAAGGGGTTTAAAAAGACCACCAACGCTATTATAAAATTAAAATTGGGGTGCTATAATATTGTACAAAATCCCATTTGAAAACTTTAACTTACACCCAAAAAATCACTAAAGTTAAACTCTGCAACAATATAATTTAAAATATGTATGCTTATTGTAGTTTTTTACTATTCATATGGAATAATATTTTATTATATTATACCAAAATAATGTATTATGCATTTAATACTTTTACTTTACGAAAGTGGGAAATGAAATAGAATTTGTTTTGTAAATTTAGAATATAAAATCTTGCTGCCGTATAATTTCTATTCTTTCTTTTTAATTTCTACCAGGGCAATTTTGCGGCAACAAATACTGGTTTATTTGGTGTCGAACAGTCGAATGCACTACTTAATTGATATTTAAATATTTAAGACTCAATGTTTGAAGTCAGAAAACAAAAATGATTGTCCTGTACAACGCCATAACGACAGAGAATTTCTAGTTACTGCTACTTTGGTTCCGCAAATGGGCAAATATAAAGTAATTTACGTTTTTAGGAAAAGTAATGAAAATAGGATGATACAAGTTTATAGCTTTAATTGGTAACTACATGTTTAAATGGATTTTTAAATATATATTTAAAAATCGTTTTTAAATCATGTCAGTAGAATGATTATAACTTACAGGTTACCAAAAAATGCCGCAACATTATTCCAAGACTAAAATATGAACCTCTTACTATACCAAGCGAAAAGTATAATTCCATATTACTTTAAATATTTCTTATATTATTTTTTATAAAATACCCAAATTAGGCCTTTTTCATTAATCGAGGCCTAAAAAAATTAAATTAAAAAACAAGAAAGCACCTAATGTTATAGTCGTTACTTGAAACAATGTTTTGACACTTATTTTAATTCGTGATCAAAACAATGATCAAAAAAAAATGTAACAAAGAAAGTAAGCAGTAATTTCGAAATATCTACCCAACCACTCCACAAAATAATATGTATTTTAATTTGATTAGGACTAGTTTCCGTGTTCCGATATTTATCGGTAAAATTTAATATTAATTGAGTTTTTGGACACGGTCGCGGTTTTTACTGACGCGTTTAAAATGTGGTTATTGCATATTGATAGAAGGACGATATTTAAAAAACTACGGATCGAATTTAAAGTCAATTTAGTATAAAATTTATTACCACAGGGTGTTTCTTCTATTTTAAAATCCACGTCAAAGTCAAAGTACGCTGGGAAAATGTGACTTTCGGACACTGTCTCACATTATTGCAATTTGCGGAAAAACCGAAAAACTACGTATTTGGAAAAGTCAGACTCAAAAGCCAAATAAATTACGAATTAGTTTTATATTAGATGTGTTTATGGTTTCTAGCGCCTTATACTTTTAAATCGACATCAAGTCGATCGAATATAGGTAGAAAATCAAGAAAAATATAAGTAGTAGAAAAAAATTGAAAACCCGCTTACTGAACTTTTTCGACCCCAGACTAACAAAAATCTATTTGTTTTCGCGCTCAGATCACTTCTTATATTTTTTAATCCATGTTAAAATTCAAGCAGGCTAGGAAAATCTGACTTCCGGACATGATCGCGGTTTTTTTGTCGCCTTAAAAATCAGGTAGTTGCGTAATAATAAAAGGGTTATATTCGGAAAATCAAATAAATTCTACGTTGATTTATTATAAAATAATTTACCCTAGGCGGTTTTTTTAATTCCACGTCAAAATCGAAGTATGCTAGCATGGAGCTGGAGCCCTGACTGCCGGACACGATCTCACATTTTCGCCCTAACTATCTACAACTTTGAAATAGGAAATGTTTATGCTTTTTCGATCTTTAGATTTTTAAATTAACGTGTAATTTTATAACATAGATAAATGGTAAAATAATTTGTAATTTAAGAAAAGTAAAAAAATCGTATTACAATAAAATTATTCTGTATCTTAAATGTTAGACTACTGAGAATCATTTAAAATATTTTTTGTTACACATAAAAAAAATACAAAAACGTTTTTAATCAAAACCCGACTATTTAATTTTTTTTAATTCACTGCAAAACTTGTTCTTTAAACTTAGTCAACATAAATAAAAGGTATGAAAGGGGTAAAAAGGGTAGTCTATTTTTACCCGTTTGACAAATTGTAAAACGTTAAAAAGTATGCAGAAATTATGTTTATGTATTTATTTAATATTTCCTATATTAGTTGGTTTTCGCGCCAACGTTTATACAACAAACCAGCTTTAAGTTTAGGAAAAGAAAAACTTTTTTGCATTAACACACTCTTGACTGTTGAGCTTTATTTTAAACAATTTCACTATGTGTTTTTTTATTTATTGGTTTTTATACTTTAATGGTTTAATCTTTAAAAGAGAAACGTAATATATGTCTTTTTTAGAATATTTTTATATGACCGAAGCGCGATTATAATTAAAATATGTAGTAAAGATATTTTTTAAATATAAACCAAAAGCTCATCCCAAAACACATATTACATATTATAGTTTTTAATAACTTGTTAATAATGGCGTTTACTTAATTGGCTGTAATGTTCCTTTAGTTTCTATAGTTGCCAGTAACTCCCCAAAATTCCCTAAGTAGTTTTCCCTTCAAGGCTATCTTACCTAAAGCAAAAAATATGATTTCAGAGACAGTCTTAAAACATAATTTGGCTTTCGTTTTAATAAATTACTTTTTCTATTAATTTTGGGTGTTTTTTCATATTGGTTTGGTGGTTTTGTAAAGTAGAAAACCAAAACGTCCTCCTTATTCTACTAAACAAAGGACCCCGCACTAACCTTAAGAGTTCTGGGTCCCAGTCGAATTGGCTTGGCATCTTGTAGTCATCGACTTTCTGATCAGAAGTTACCATTGGTGAAACGTGATCCTATTTTTAGTTAATAAGCTAAACAGGGTGTCCCATTTTGATTAAAACTGCCTGCGATCTCAGATATTAATAAAGATAAAACCTTGCGGTTTTTGCGAACCTGGGCTACTTTTTGTGAAACAAAAAATGCCATAGACAAAGCCGTCATAGCCCTCTTGGTTTTTAAGCTACAGGGCAATATAGAAAATACTTAATTTGTATCTCGGTACACTTACAACTTATCAAAAAAGGTAAAACCGGATTTTTATATAACTTCCTACGTAAAGTATGGTGGCGTAGACAGTATTATTTTAAATATTACTGGTTTTGAAATATTGACCAATGTTGGGTTTTTTAATGAAACACCCTGTGTATAAAAATTGGTCAATTTTGTTGACTTAATGCGTCCCGGTATCCTTTAAGGATTTATATGCCTCCAAATTCGGGTTAATGATCCATAAAATCACCATATTCACTCATCAAAGTTAATAACATGCCTTTTCTTTAGTTTAACCCTAAAATGTCCTTTAGCTATCTTATTGGTATAGATGGGTTCACATTTAATTCATTCTGAGAGCAATAACGCAAAGTACACAAAAATGATAAAGTAAACAAACCTTTTCGAATGCACCTAGCCTCGGACAAAGCCTGATTACATATTTTTAGATAAATAATAAAAATACATTGCTTAAAACGTATCACCTACCTAAAAACATTATCTAATTTAGCCTCTGCCCTACTTTAAAACCGGTGGCACGGAGCGTGGTACTAGAAACTCGTCGGGTTAAATATTTTTTGCTGCAATAAATCATTGTTCACAAAGGGTTTCTTTACTTTATCATTTTTTGTGTACTTGGCGGTATCGCTTTCAGAATGAATCAAATGTGGACCCATCTTTAACCGTGTAAGTACGGCATGGAAAATACAAAAATTATAATACAGTAATAACTTAGTTCGTTACTTGATACGTATAGAAAAGCTATTGTAGACAAAAAATAAGATGCTTAAATTGACCGAATTAAAGAATATACATATATATACATATTTTTTAAATGTTTATTTCAAGTTTTGCTTATCTGTCTAAAATTAATTTCTAAACACCTTTTTCAAATAATTTTTTTGATATCATATCAAATAATTTTACTTTTTGATATGTTAATTTAATATTTATATGAGCCAGATGTGGTAATTTATTTTTAGTTTACCAGATAAGCAGTGGTGATTGTCAGAAAAAAAAATTAAAAATAAAAAATCCGTTTGTGTCCAACTTCTTGGCGGTTACTGTATATCTTGGAAACTAATTATAGGATCTTATTATAGGATCACGGGCAATAACTAGTTTTGATCAGAAAATTAAGATCTACAAATTACAAAATTTGTATCCACTTGACTGGGACCCAAACTAATTAGGTTAGTGCAGGGTCCTTCACAACGCCACCTGCGATGTTTCACCAGAATAAAAATAAGGAGAATGATCGAACGTTACATGAATACCTCATACATGCAGTCATTTAATTATAACTATTAGATGACAACTAATTATACATTTAACATTTTAAATCTTGTGCTAAACAATTCTTAATTTGAAAAGGGAGATATAAGATGTGCGAATAAGGGGTTACGATATCTGTATTATGTTTAAAAGTAAAATACAATGGATTTTAGCATGTTTGATATAAAGAAAAATAAAATTAACAATAAAAAAAACAAAGTTAAGCAGATCAAGTAAACATCCTTATGTGACACAAAAATATTCCAAGCTGCTAAGTCCTAAAGAAGCCGTTCCTAAAAATAAGATTAGTATGAGATTGATAACGAATATTTATCATAAATATAAGGGCAATTTACTCTTAAGCTAAATGTATTAATAATAATAAATAAAGTTTATTTTCTTGTAAATATGTGATTACTCTGTGTTGTTTATGTTATTATTAGAGGAGCTTTTTATAAAGCACGTACCTGTAAATTTAAATTCAGCTGTGGGGATGTGATTAATGAAAATTAAGATTTTTTACCTTGTACTATGGTCTTTAATTTAACGAGCAAAGGAACGTAGGATTTTTGCAAGTTTTGATAGTCTAACGCCGCCGCCATGGTAGTTCAGTAAGAGCCGATGACTATGTAAAAAGAACATTTATAAAAATATTTGCTATCGGTCCGCAAAAAGATTAACATGCTTATTAGGCGTAAGAAGAAGGAACATTCAACCTTTAGGGATAAACAAGGCAATGCTAAGGAAATATCTAAGTACACTCTTCATGGTAGACAGATGAGTCGTTCGGACCATAATGTAAATAGGCTCTTTAATGCTTTTAAAATAAAACATCCCAAAAAGCACTATATTTATCATACCAAATTCTATAGGATAGTTTTTATAAAGGATTTTTTGACTTCTAATTCCAGAGGACCTGGAATTATTACATGTAAATGTTTTGATTTATTTTTTCAAGAAGCAAGGATAAAGACCTTTAATGTATCGAGATAATCTAAAAATGAGTTAAAATTGCATTAAAGACAAACAGGTAAAGCACTTAGTGTAACAACATGGCTGAGTAGTACTCTTCCACGTTGCAATACCAGTACTATTACATTGGATTTACAAAAATTAATTTCTCTTCCAAAATTGACATAAACTAATATGTATTACAGCCGTCAGTTGTCATGCTACAATATTGGAATTCATGCTTCGGATGCGGTCATTTGACATTAAATGGCTTTCTTTTACACGCCTTACATACATATCAGCTTTCAACCTATAAGCGAAAGTTGTGTATATGGAGCGACAACTGTACAGGGAAATTTAAAAAATGAATGTTTATTTTCTTATTTATGTATTTAGTTGCTTATAACCATTTTAACATCATAAACCATACTTTTTAGTCTCCGGCCGTGGCTTCCCATCTTGTAATAGAGATTTTGCGCTTTTTAAAAAACGAAAGAAAAGTTTCAAAATTCTAACAGTGTAGGATGTAAAAACGCTAATTGTTGCTGCTAGACCTTCAAAGCCAAAAATAGTTTTAGATATGGCAAATCACTTTTTTACATTTTAATAAAGCACCCTTAAAATGTATTAATACATCCAAACTTAACAATACTTTAAAAAATATATTAACTTAAGAAAATGGAAAAAGTGCCGAGTATTAAAAAAAGGTTTATGATTAAATTTTCTTTAAAGTAAGAAGAAATAAGCTACCCTCTTTTTGCTGTTGAAAAATGTAGAGAAAACCACCTACAGTACTCTGCTTTTGTTTAAAGTTTTACTATTTTTTTGTTCTTCGGTATATTATGATTCTGGTGAAAAATTAAATATATTTTTTATATTTTTTGCACAAAAGGTTGTACCTAATAAATATCGCTACAAGCAACATTTTTGGAGATATTTTCGGATAAACGTTTTATTTTACATGAAAAAAATTTCTTTGCTTTTCTCTACTCTTTATTTAGGACACCCGACCCGGGTTCCTCTAAAAGGTTTGTACAAATTGATACTAAAATTTTCTTTTTCCAAAATACAACGATTTTACCCAATTTGCCTTAGTTCAAAAGTTAATGGTTTGCCAGATACAGGGTGCCCAAGTAAAAAATAGAAACTTTAATACCCTATAGTATAGAAGGCAGCAAGTTTTTCGAAAAAGAATTTTAGGTCAGCTGATTTTTTCGATATGTTGTTCGCCTTTCTCTTCTGGATAGACCCTGGGCTGTATGGCTTACGGTAGTGGTTGCGTTTATTAGTTCGCATCCTACCTGAACAGGTAATAATCCAAGGTTTTGAAAACATTTTAGAAAACCCAATTTTAAGTATTTTGTACAACACTTAAATACTACCAGGTGGCCTAAATAGAGCGTAAATGAATTCAATGGCAAATTATGTATGGAATAAAACGTTTAATCTAAAATATCTCAAGATTGCTCGTAGTTATTTATCAAATGGTATACATATTTGTGTAAAAAATATGGAAGAAAAAAATCATTGAACCATCACAGAGCCCATGGTCATCTTCAGTAGTCCTAGTTAAGAAGAAAAATGGTTCCACCAGATTTTGTGTTGATTTCCGAAGACTGCGTGACGTCACGAAGAAGGACCACTACCAAGAATTAACGATACCCTAGCCACACTGACGGGGTCAAAATTGCTTTTCACATTAGACTTAAAAAGTGGCTATTGGCAATCCGATCTTTTAGGAACCTTTGTAATCTCCTGGGAATCCATAAAACAAGAACAACACCTCTTTATCCCCAGTCCGATGGTATGGTAGAGCGGTTTAACAGAACTCTTGATAACAACCTAAAAATTAAAGTAAATAACCAACAACGTGACGGGGATAACAGATGGGTATACCGATGTTTTTATTAGCATAACGCTCCGCAATTCACGAAACCACTGGCGAAACACCTGCAAAAGTTATTTTCGGAGCGGAATTATGCCTTCCAGTTGACTGCTTATAGGATGTTACATAGGCAAAAATGAAAGTAGTACATCTAGAAAGGCTAAGCCGCTATCAAGAGAGTGAAGATACTTGATCGAGACGATCCAAACTTGGGAGGGGCAATGTTACAGACTTTCAAAAATGTGTTTAGGTTAGAGAATTTTAAAGAGTTGGGATCATTTAATTTAGTTTGTTATTGGAGATATGCTCTATATTGGTTAGGCGGATTCATTTATTGGATGGTCTTCTTGTTGAGTACACGTCTGGAAAGAATGGGACCGCTTCGGTCCTGGTCCCGGGGTATACGAGCTGACCCTGTTCAGCCCTATTGACCCCTATGAACTGGCCGGTCGCCTGAAACAAAATAAAAGATAAACCCCCAAAAAACCCAAAAAATCTAATTAAAAAACGACGTTTCGGTGGCATGTCTGCCACCGTTGTCAACTTAATTTTTTAACTTGGCACACATACAAATTTTTATTGTCTGGCTGCTAATATTTAAGCATAATATTACACTTTGTTATTATTCTCACTGTATTTTTTGTACTTACAACACAACTGGTTTTAAATAACAGCTAAATTTATTTTGGTAAATGCTTTTGGTTCATGCAGTTTCAAAAAAAACCCTTTTTGCTACATTAACTCTCCTTTAATAGTTGAACAGACGTTAAATATTTAACTGGCAGGTATTTTGTGATTGAGTTACGTCCCTATTATCTGATATAAATTAAAATTTTACAATCGCACTGAAACATAGTTGGTGTGTTAACTTGAATTTAATTTTTTCATAAATAGCTATTTTCGATTTTTTTTTTCCGGTCGACAAAATAACTGGTAGGCCATTATTTATGTAAAAAGTGGTTTTATTAAAAAAAAACTATATAGTTTTTACACTTTGGACAAATAATAATAGATTGTTTGTTGACATTGACATACCTAGGCGTAGACGGTGTGGGCGGTCGCCTTCGGAACTTATCAGAACTAAAATAGGGAGAAAACAGGTTTATTATGAAAGTAATAAAGTACTGAGAAAGCTTATTACAGACAAAAATGTTTACTACCGTCTTTTTGTCGCTTCTTTTTCGTGTGCAAAAAATATTGGTTTTGCCAAATAATAAAGGCCAATACGACATCGCCTATGCCTTGACCACAATACGCCACTATTTATTGGCCTTGAAACTTTAAAGTTGCAATAAAATTATTATATTTTATGTGAAACGTTTATTTTGATCTAAAGAACAATTAGTCATAACGTACAATAACAAATATACAGGGTCTAATTAAAAAATTGATCTTTTTTCAGATAGAGGTTATTAAAGTTGCCTTGTAATAATACCTAATATATACCTAAGTATTTTTTAAATATCTTGTTTTAGTATTAAAAATTTCGGTTTTAATGGGTTTTCAGGGTTCTTTATATTAGTAAACAAAAAGGCAATAGTACAAGATCCAAATAGGAAGCACTCTTAACCCATCTGTTTACTGAATGAAAACTGTTTTCTACTAAATATACTTAGTATTTAAAAAAGTATGTTGCAGAGTTGCGTAAAAATTTATGGTCAAGGCTATATTTAATTTCAATACAATACCCTTGAAGTTTTTGGCACGCCCTGTATAATAGCAATCTTTATTTTGTAAATACCGAATAAAGCTGGTTAATAAAAATGTATTTATAGATAATATATGACGTACAAAAAAATTGTAATAACTTTTAAAGTTTAAAATAAAAAAAAAAATCACGGCTTAATAAATAAAATTAAAGAAAAAAATTAGTCATGCATAAGTTGTAGTTTTTAAAATAAAATAAGTATTATTTAAAAATAAACAGGGTGTTTCATTTTAATTAAAAAATTATAGGTTAGTTATTAGTAAAGATAGAACAACATATTAGATGTGAATTATTATGAAATTATTAAAACAAACCTACAGTGTATTTTTTGTAACTTGTAAAAGGTTTTTTTAATAAAAATACAGGGTGTTGCATTAAAAATCCAACATTGGTCCAAATTTCCAAAACAATAATATGCAGAAAAAATCTGACTATGCAACTGTATTTCACGTAAAAATATATTTTTATCTTTTTAATAGGTTGTGGGTTAACTGAGATACAAGGGATACCTGAAAATTCAACGTTTTTAATATTGCCCTGTAGCTCAACAACTAAAAGGGCTATGACGACTTTGTTTATGGCATCTTTTGTTTCACAAAAAAGTCGCTCGGGTTCCAAAAAACTGCAAGGTTCTATCTTTATTTATAATATACCGGGTGACAACGAGGTCACTTTCCGGCTGCCATTTTTTTATTTTTATTAATACTGACGAAACTTATTAGGGTTGTTAGACTAACGAAATATCATGTTTAGGTGTATATCATAGGCTTTACGACTTTCGGTTTCACCGGAAACGAGTGAAACTTTTGATTTTTAAATGGGACATCCTGTATATTTTTTGTTTATCCGCTTTTCTAGATCGCCTTTAGTCAAAAAACAATATTTTCAAAACAAATTTTGGCAAATATTATTTTTAAATAAAAATTTTATTTTTTATCTAGATTGCCATGATCATTCTAAAATCACTCCTGATACTTATTTTTAGAAAAATACAAAATCAATTTATTTGTTTTAAACTTATTAACAAGAGTGCTTTAAACTTTTTTTTTTAGTTTTTACCCTATTTCAAAAACCAATATAAGACCATATCACTTTTATAATATTTCTAAATGCTGTATTTTAAAGCAAATCCAACGATGTAAAACACAACGAAACTTTACTTTATTATTATGTGGGTGAATGATCTTTTTAATACTAAATGGCGTGAGTTCCAATTCATCGTAGTTGCCATAAAAACAGAAACTAATAAAATATGTTTTTAAAACAATGGCTTGTGTTCCGGTGAAACCGAAAGTCGTAAATGTCTAATATATACACCTAAATTTTTTTGTCCAACAACCCTACCAAGTTTTGTTTAGTTCTGGTTAGTTATCGATAAAAAAATAAAAGAAATAGTAGCTGAAAAGTTATCTCGTTGTCACACGGTATAATATTGTACACTACAGGGTAACTTTTATTTTTTTTTTTCTAAATAAATCATAGCTCTAATCATACTTTTTTAAGCAACCATGGCGATATCTTTCTTCATGTGCTTAGAGTTTTTATTCTGATAAACAAATGAATAAAATTGCTAACTATATTCTATATTAGCTTTATCAAGTGGTTAACCTTCAAAAAAACACTTAGGCGGTTATAAGGTAATTGTAAAAAAACATTTTAATTTTTTTATTTATTAAATAGGTTCTTTGGCTTACAAATTTAAGCAGCCTTATGGAACAGCCATATCAGGTGTAAATGCTTTGTTTAGCGAAAAATGTGACCTCTATAGTTTTAGAGAAACCCCCAACAAATATTCTTAAACATTAATAACAAGTACTAATTAAAAATGTATAAAAAACAATTCAAAAGGAACTGTTAATTTTAATAATTTTTTTGGTTTGTTTCTACACAAACACATATACTCAATTTTTATAGTCATTTTTATAATATTATATAAAATATGTAAGACTTAAATAAAACAGTTTTTAAAGAGCTACATAAAAAAAACTGCATAGACCAGAATATGCCATAAAAGGTTCCAAGACTCCGTGTTTCGTTATTTTTTAATCGCAGGATTGCATATTTGAAAAATACATTACAGTGACAAAATATTAAATTACCAAAATTTGTTAAAAAACAGCTATTTTCTTACTAAAATGTTTAAACTTTTAGTTTAGGCCACTCGTTTTTACGTACGAACTTACGATTTAAACTTAAATTTCACTTTCCATTAAGGTTTGCCTGAAATTATTACCTGCATCATTTTAAATAGTATAGGACGGCATAACCAATATAAAAACTTCGTAAGATGTTGCCTTCTTATACAAAATATATTTTTACATCTTGTTTAACTAAATCAAGCCAAGAAGAAATCTCACTTCTTCGTAAGCCTCGTGCATTTGTCTCAAAGGAATGATTGATAAAAAATTACATTATGATATAGTGAGAACCATATTTTTTTCATTCTGAAAGCGATGCTGCCAAGTACACAAAAAATGATAAAGCAAATAAACCCTTTTGTAAACAGTGATTTATTGCAGCAAAAAATATTTATCCCGACGACTACGCCACGCGTTACAGGTTTTATGGCAGGCCAGAGACGAAATAAGAGGGTGTTTTTTAAGTACGTGATACGTGTTTTCGCAATATTTTTATTTGTTTGTCTAAAAATATGTAATCAGGCTCTATCAGAGGCTATGCGCTTTTAAAAAGGTTTGTTTACTGTATCATTTTTTGTGAACTTAGCGGCATTGCTTTCGGAATGAAATAAATATGGTTCTAACAATACCGAAAAACATACTCTTCAAGCCGTATGGCCATACATCAGGATAAAGATTATTATTGACCAAAAATATTATATTTTTATTACACCTGTGCAAATATTTAATATATAGTGATGTGCAATTAAAGTTCATTTATAACAACTTCCCTTACAATGTCGTGTTAATTTTAAATAAGAGATGGTTAAGTTCCCAGTTCAACAGTTCATTAATTTATATCAAATATTTGACATTGTCGTAACTACACTACTTGACATCAGCAATGTTTTAATTGTTATAATACATGATTTGTTTATTTAGAAGTAGTATGGTAAACCAAAGCTTAATACAACATTTAACAAGCTAA
>JACEGR010009765.1:0-23906 GCA_014170235.1 Listronotus bonariensis
CATAATATTACTCATCAACTCCTAATAAAACTTTAATCCTAAGACTTTGGGCCCATTATTTTAGAACCATAACTGTTTCAAGAACAGGCATCCACAATAACTGATATACGTCAGTTCAGATAGATAGCTAGAGAGCCAAGTACAGAGTTTAGTTGAAAGACCATAGCAGGGAAGTTTATTAAGAAGTGCGGCATGCCAGACCTGGTCAAAAGCTTTGGATATATCAAGAGCAACGATCTGGGACTCACCTAGAAACTCAAAGAGACTTATTCCAACAGTGTGATACGAAGGAAAGAAGATATCTGCTGTAGATCTTAGTAGGACTTATCTATACCTGTAACTGTTATATTTTTTGATATTTAAAAAAAAATATACAAAAACTTAGATTCATGTGAAATAGCAGAGATCCAAGGTGATTCAAAATTTCAAAAAAAAAAAAATTAAAGGGCCAATACCTTGATAACCTTTGATTTTTCACTGAGGTAATTTTATGTATTTTTGGTTGTTGATAAGTTGTTTCAGCAGCTCTTTTAATATGATTAGTGACTTTTAGACACTCTGTACGTTATAACTAACTTTTTTAATGCTTTTGAATGATTTTTCAGGATCCAGCTTCTGCTATACCAAAGGAACCCTACTTTCCCTTCTGATAACCCATGACGTCATATGCCCTCTTTGTCTTGTTCTCTGGGGCAGCAGCTGTAAGGGGATGCCAGTGGCAACGTCACAGATTTCACAAATGGAAATATGACCAGCTGTGTCGAAGATTTGACTTGTAAATATGGACTATTTAATAGTTATCCAGGTAAAACAGACACATTCTCCTATTCCTCCTTTTCTTTGGACATCTGGGCATCCAAGAAGCCTCAATTAATGTAGTCAAACTTTTCCAGACATAATTATTAAACCACTAAGTAGTGGTTACAAATTTTGTTGGTAATTGTCTAGAGGTGGGAAGCAACTAGGAATTCGATGAAATTTGGTATATGAAATTTTTGGGTCGCTGATCACGAATCTAAAGAATTTTAGTCGGAAACGTTTTGTTTCTGAATATCCATCATCAAAGTTGGAAATTGCACTAACCTCATTTTCAATATATTTCATTCATTTTGCACACAGTTCTTGATTTTAAGCTAAAGTGGCACATAATATACAGGGTGATTCAAAAAGTAAGCGGCATCCTTTCAGGAGCGTAATCCTTGCATAAAAATAAGGCAAAAGTTCCTATAAACATATGGCCGAAAATGCATATTAAGGGAGCTACAACCCTTTGAAAGTTACTGAAGAAATTAGGTTTTTATTTAATATCTTTATGATTAAAAAAGGAAGTTTTGAAACTTTTCAAGGTTATATTTTTTTAGTGGCCAATTTTATGGTGAAACCAATTTTCGCCTTGACGCTTCTAAGGGGTGGTTTTTAAGGGTGTAGGGAATAAAACCCTCACTAACTTTCCCCTTTATAAGATTTTAACTTTTTGATAGCTTTTCTGAAAGTCCAATGATTTTTACCAAAAAAGGTACTCTTGCCTCAAGTCGCTAGGGGCAATAGTTTTCGAGAAAATCGCGCGTAAACACTTCAATGCAGGATTGACCTATTTTCATTTGAAAAAAAAAAATTTTTCAATTTTTAAAATAAAGGCTTTGTAGCTTTTAATAAGACGAACAAAAGTTCTTATAAACCATGTGTCTGAAAATGCTTCCTAAGGGAGCTACGCCCTTAATTAACATCGTCTTTAGGGTGTCTATTCAAGGGGCGTAGCTCCTTGGGAAGCATTTTCAGATACATGTTTGTAAGGGCTTTGTTCGTCTTATTAAAAGCTACAAAGCCAACTGTTTAAATTGAAAAAGAGCTTTTTCAGAGTGAAATGAGGATCAATCCCGATTGTGTTACGCGCATTTTCAGGCTCTTGCTGACGTGACTGAAGCTTTTTGGTAGAAAATCGACTGGACTTGAAAAGCTATCAAGATTAAAGCTCTTATAGAGGGAAAGTTAGTGGATTCTTCAACAAACCGCCCACTTAAACGTCAGGAACGAAAAGTGGTTTCATAGTGGCCAAAAGTCTAACCTTGAAAGGTTCAAGAAACACTCGCTTTTAATCATAAGACTAGTAAATAAAAACAATTTCTTCAGTGTAGCGTTCGAGTTGTATTGCATTTTCGACCGTATAGACTTTGCTATTTATGCAGAGATTACGCTCCTGAGAAATGCACGCCTCTGAATCACCTGTTCATACTTTTTAAACCCCGTTTTTCGTATTTTACCCTTTTATCAAATAAATTGGAAAGGTTTCCTTCAAAAACGCTGCAACCATGCATACACTGCTCTACCGCCTCCACTATAACTTGCTACTATTAAAAGCAAAGCTATGCAATTAAAAAAAAGTGTAAAATACGTAGAAAAACGGGGTTTTAAAAGTAGAAAATTAAATAATATATTGCCACTTTAGCTAAAATCAAGGAATTGTATGCAAAAAAGAATAGAGAATATAGTGAAAATGAGGTTAGTATAATTTCCAACATTGATGATGAATATTCAGAAACGAAACGTTTCCGACTAAAAGTTCGGTAATTTTCTAGAAACCTACGGCAACTCCGATTTTAACGAAATTTGGTATACCGGGGTTTTTGGGGTGCTGATCACGAATCTGAAAGATTTTTTGGCGGAAATGTTTCGTTCTCGAAATATTCATCATCAAAGTTCAAATTTGAACTAAGCTTATTATCACTATATACCCCTTCTTTTTTGCACACAATTCTTGATTTAAAGCTAAGTGTTGTTCACTATTTGATTTTCACCTTTTAAAACCCCGTTTTTTACGTTTTTACACTATTTTTGCATTAAATTGCGTGGCATTTCTTCGATAATGCGGCAACCATACATACACATAGGGCGTCATGGCACACTGGGATTGAAATGATTCAAAGTATAGCTATGCAATTTAATGCAAAAATAATGTAAAATACGTAAAACAACAGGGTTTTAAAAGGTTAAAATCAAATATTGTGTGCAACTTTAGCTTTAAATCACGAATTGTGTGCAAAAGAAGGGGGAATATTGTAATAATAGGATTAGTTTAAATTTCAAGTCTGATGATGAATATCTTAAGAACAAAACGTTTCCGCCATAAAACGCTAATTAAAGGAAATGTTATGATTTACTTATAACCGCAGGGACGAGACCAAGCTATGACAATCGTAATCTCTATTTTTTTACGCACTATAGTGGCAAGAACATTGCTACAAGATTTTTACAAACCTCTACCTATTGACTAAAAAGTAATTGAATCGTTTATTTCAGAAAGCCCATATCGACCAAAATTTTAGAAATTGACTTTTGGGTAAAATTGAATTGTATAGGGGTAAACACATCGTTTAGTGCGAAAATCCCTTATCTATGCACATTAAAAACGTCTGTCGGGCGGCTTCAAAACTGTTTTTATCACAAAAAAATTGTTTTTGTTGAAACTTTGTAGTTTTTATTAGTTTACTCAAAATGTAATATTCTGGAGATAGGGGTTTCTGAAATAAACGATTCCAGTTACTGTAAAATTACTATTTTTTTTTTCTTGTCACTGACCGTTTTTTGAATGTCAAGAAAAATAAATATGTGCAAAACAATATTTGTAGTGACACCTAGCGTCAAACTTTAAAAAAGTAGTAAAGAGAACAAGCTTAATCTTAGTTAAAGTTATCTGTAACAAAATAATTAATAGTTTAAAAACTAAAAACACGCTTTTATATGCAACCGAACTAAAAATTAGAAAATAATTTTTCATTAAAAAAATATTGTCATTTCATAGTAAAAGCGTGGGGTGCATTTTACTATTTTTCATAACTTTTCCATCATAGATATTTGCAAATATAATAATTATAACATTTAATATATTTATCACCCCACGCTTTTACTATGAAATGACAATATTTTTTAATGAAAAATTATTTTCTAATTTTTAGTTCGGTTGCATATAAAAAGCGTGTTTTTTAGTTTTTTAAACTATTAATTATTTTTCATTTTTAGTTTCTGCTACTCTTGACAAAATGGCGAAAAAATTTTTTAATGAACAAGAGTGGCAAATTTTAAAATTTTTCCAACAGATTGCAACTCACTAAAAATTTCTTCTTCATTAAGTAGCAAAGTTTGAAATTTTGCCAACAGATGGCAATCCAGGCAATGTTTGGACCGTTGCCAATATATTGCAACCCACTAAAAAATTTCTTCTTCATTTAATAGCAAAGTTTGAAATGTTGCCAACAGATGGCAACCTAGGTGTTGTTTTATAATATAATGGAATTTTTTCCTGGCGATCCAAAAAAGATAACGGGATACTGTTTGCAGATTATTGCATTGTCATGTTTCCTTAATACGTGTGCAAAGTTTCAAAGAAATCGAATAGCTGGAAGTTGGTTAAATTAGGCTCAAAGATTCCGTTACATAGCCAGATAGTTACAACCCAAGTTAATAAAAAAGCGTGTTAACGGCATTTATTAACTGTTATTGTTCATAAAAATTGAACACCAATGGTGCAACTAACCCTATATTTTTATTGTTCATAAAAATTGAACACCAATGGTGCAACTAACCAAATTGTGTAAAAACTAAAAAATTTCTTCTTCATTTAATAGCAAAGTTTGAAATGTTGCCAACAGATGGCATCCTAGGTGTTGTTTTTATAATATAATGGAATTTTTTTCCTGGCGATTCAAAAAAAGATAACGGGATACTGTTTTAAATTATTGCATCTTCATCGGTCCTTGACACGTGTGCAAAGTTTCAAAGAAATCGAATAGCTGGAAGTTGGTTAAAATTAGGCTCAAAGATTCCGTTACATAGATAGATGAGATAGTTACAACCCAAGTTAATAAAGCGTGTTAAAAATTTTAGAAAAAGTTTTCTGTTGTGGTTTCATGGTCGTACTATAAATAGTAAAACATAGATGGCGTCAGTAATAAGAATACGATGTGAATATGGCCTACTTGTAGTTTTGTTGTAATAAATTGTTAAAAAAATATTAACCTTCTATGTATGTACGATAAAATCCTTTTTTTTACTTTATTCTGACGCTTCCTATAAATTAAAGTAACATCGGACACAGTTCTAATCAATACAGGACTTCAAAAAAGAAGGTAATGAATTTTACATCAGCTAATCCGTCCCTGCAGCTTTGAGTATTCCACACAAACTACAACACTTCCTTTGATGGTAATAATAATGAAACTTGCTTGATATTACATCTTATTAAAATAGAACTGAAATATAGCTGGTAGTCACAATACACTAATTCTGGTTGGTAGTTCAATAATTAAAGGTTTTTGTTTTAAAATAGCCAATGTCAAAGTTTTCAATAAGGTCGAGATAGTTGAAAACAAAACTTTATTATACCTATATGGCTAACTCTATATATAATTTTGAGATGTTTATCATCAGACTTGAATTTTAAACTAACCTATTTTTACAATATTCCCCCTTCTTTTGCACAGAATTCCTGATTTAAAGCTAAAGTGGCACACAATATTTGATTTTCACCTTTTAAAACCCCGTTTTTACGTATTTAACATTATTAACACGCTTTTATTAACTTGGGTTGTAACTATCTATCTATCTATCTATCTGGCTGACGAACGGAATCTTTGAGCCTAATTTTAACCAACTTCCAGCTATTCGATTTCTTTGAAACTTTGCACACGTGTCAAGGACCGATGACAGATGCAATAATTTAAAACAGTATCCCGTTATCTTTTTTTGAATCGCCAGGGAAAAAAATTCCATTATATTATAAAAATAACACCTAGGATGCCATCTGTTGGCAACATTTCCAAACTTTGCTATTAAATGAAGAAGAAATTTTTTTAGTTTTTACACAATTTGGTTAGTTGCACCATTGGTGTTCAATTTTTATGAACAATAAAAATATAGGGTTAGTTGCACCATTGGTGTTCAATTTTTATGAACAATAACAGTTAATAAATGCCGTTAACACGCTTTTGATTAACTTGGGTTTGTAACTATCTGGCTATGTAACGGAATCTTTGAGCCTAATTTTAACCAACTTCCAGCTATTCGATTTCTTTGAAACTTTGCACACGTATTAAGGAAACATGACAATGCAATAATCTGCAAACAGTATCCCGTTATCTTTTTTGGATCGCCAGGAAAAAAAAATTCCATTATATTATAAAAACAACACCTAGGTTGCCATCTGTTGGCAACATTTCAAACTTTGCTATTAAATGAAGAAGAAATTTTTAGTGGGTTGCAATATATTGGCAACGGTCCAAACATTGCCTGGATTGCCATCTGTTGGCAAAATTTCAAACTTTGCTACTTAATGAAGAAGAAATTTTTAGTGAGTTGCAATCTGTTGGAAAAATTTTAAAATTTGCCACTCTTGTTCATTAAAAAATTTTTTCGCCATTTGTCAAGAGTAGCAGAAACTAAAAAATGAAAAATAATTAATAGTTTAAAAAAACTAAAAAAACACGCTTTTATATGCAACCGAGACTAAAAATTAGAAAATAATTTTTCATTAAAAAAATATTGTCATTTCATAGTAAAAAGCGTGGGGTGATAAATATATTAAATGTTATAATTATTATATTTGCAAATATCTATGATGGAAAAGTTATGAAAAAATAGTAAAATGCACCCCACGCTTTTTACTATGAAATGACAATATTTTTTAATGAAAAATTATTTTCTAATTTTTAGTTCGGTTGCATATAAAAGCGTGTTTTTTAGTTTTTAAACTATTAATTATTTGTAATATGTTCGTAAATATAGCTGTATTTTGCGCATTTAGACATATATTTGAAGGTTCTATAAGCATTAACTTTTCTGTGAATTAGGAAAGAAAACTTAACAATGGCACTATGTTAGAAATGACATGGGTTGTTTTTGCAAAAAAAACCCTTTAATTATGTCTAAAAATGTGATTTCACTGGAGCTTTTCGGGAGCCAAGATCTTCGAAGAGAAGGTTTATATGAACTTATATTCTTTTCACATGATTTTTCCACACCCTGTATAACTCTATCATTTATTTTATAGATGATGACCATTATGTCAGCGTGGTGGCCTTTTATCTACGCAGGTTGTTGGGCAGCCTGCCTTAGCACAACATTAACAAACCTTCTATCCCGTACCAAGGCTTATTCAAGCCTTGGGCATTGATCAGATATACCCAGGACTAATCTTTTTCTCAAAAGGCTATGAGTAAGGCTGGTGAGCCTTACAGAGGGTATATATTGACTTTTGGTTTCTGAAGCGTTTTTATTAATTGGTAAGCAATACAGGGGCTTTAAAAGGTGTATGTTTATAAATAAATGCAGAGTGTGTTTTTCAAAACTTACAATATGGCTATATTTTTTAAACCATGGCAAATATCCAAAAATAAAAAATACCGTTTCTATAAAACTCGGGGGGAAATATAAATGACGTATTTTACAAAAGATCTATATCAACCCCTTAAGCTGCACCCCCAGTCACTTAAAAATCTTAAATGGCAACACCCCTTATGTGGCACCTCTCTGGAAAGCTTATAAAAACTGCTTTTCGGTGGTCATAAAAAAGTTGGGGTAAAATCAAATACTACAATTACATTTTGGAAAAATCAGCTTTGATTTTACCCAGTCTTGCCAACTTTTCTCCGTGGAGTGCCCTTCCTTGCGTCCCCGACCTCGAACCGCCTAAAAGTTGAGGATATGTCGCCACCTTATAAATATAAACTAACCTTGGTTACTACAACTTTTTTCTCGTCAAAATTTGGAAGAGAGAATTAACCAAAATTAACCAGAACTTTTATAGAGGCGGGTTAGTTCTACAGAGAATATTATTTTAATTTATTAATACATTTTTATTTCATTTTATATATTTTTAATTGGACAATTTCTGGTATTCTTTATTAAGAAAAGGGTATGATTTTTCTAAAATTTAAGGGTAGTTTTTGATTTTACCTCAATTTTTTTATGACCCACAAAAGCATTTTTATAAGCTTTCCAGAAAGGTGCCACATAAGGAGTGTTGACATTAAGATTTTTAAGTGTTAATAGTTAATAAATTTGTTTGGAAAAAATACGTCATTTATATTTTTTATAAAAATGGTATTTTTTCTATTTTTTTATATTTCCCTTGGTTTAAAAAGTATATCCATTGTAGGTTTTTAAAAAACGAATCCTGTATGTGTATGTAGATATAATTTAATACATATTTCTGGTATTTTGTATATTTATTATTGTTTTTATTTTTAGGTGAACTTAACGCCATAGCACCTCTGATATCAAACTTTTACTTAGCTTCATATGCACTAATTAACTTCTGCACATTCCATGCCGCCCTTATAAAACCTTTAGGTTGGAGACCAACATTTAAAGTGAAGTCTTTTTTACATACATGTCAATTTAAAAAAGTACCACTCTTAATCAACAGCAACCTGTAAAATCTTAAATAAAAACATGGGTTGAATCATACCTTGTTCAAAGGCTATTTAATTGTTTTTTCTTTACTGTTTTGTTTAGTACCTTTGGAAAAATCAGGAAAAAATGGTATTTAAGACATCAAAAAGTTGCAATAAAACATAATAATTCAAAAGAAATACTTCAGTTTATCGGTTTTTATACTGTCCATTATTTTATTTTCTCAAATTGTTTTCTTTGTGAGAAACAAAAAACAGAAATTCCATACTTATTTATAAACATTAATTTTATTGCATTATTGAGTTTTCTGTAGAATGTGTCTGATATCTTCAACAACGCTCTATTGTAAGTTTAGGCTGTATTACTGTACAAAAATAATGGAAAATGTTTTTGGTCATAAAAGTTGGGGTAAAATCAAATACCACCCTTAAATTTTAGAAAAATCATACCTTATTATTAGTAAAGAAGTGCCAGAAAATGTCCAATTAAATTAATATAGAATTAATTAAAATTTAATAAAAAATTCTGGTTAGTTCTATTGCACAAGCGCTTAACAACAAAGACCAGTTGCTGTTACCTTTTCTATTTTAAATATTTATTATTATTTTTTTAATTTTAGTTAATTCTCTATAAAAGTCAGAAAGATAATTACCCAGAAGTAACTTAAAGAACTTTTTTGGGGGCGGGTTAGCTCTACAGGGAATATTATTTTAATTTTGTATTAAATTTTAATTGATTTTATATTTATTCAATAGGATATTTTCTGGTATTTTTAATAATAATAATAAGGCATGATTTTTCTAAAATTTAAGGGGAGTATTCGATTTTACCCCAACTTTAATTTTACCAAGGAAAAGCATTTTATATAAGCTTTCCAGAAAGGTGTGTTGCCATTTAAGACTTTTAAGTGACTGAGGGTGCAGCTTAAGGGTTATTAGAGGTGTTTTGAAAAAATTCGTCAATATATTTCCCCAGGTTTTATAGAAACAATATTTTTTTTATTTTTATATTATTCATGGTTTAGAAAATATAGCCATTGAAAGTTTTAAAAAACGCACCCTGTATAGTCATGGGGCATACAAAATTGGAGCTGGCTCTCAGTACTTAGACTAATATTAATCTGATTGTGAATCACCTTCTTCTTAAGACAGAATACGATCGGTGTATTTGCTAAGATAGTAATTTACTTAGAATTTTGAAAAATATTATTATTGTAACCTAATTATATTCTTTTCATATTTTTAGTATTATAATTTATGGCTCAGCCTATTTGGATTTATCGCCTGCGTAGTAATAATGTTCTTGATAAACTGGAAAACATCCCTTATAACATTCATAGTGATCCTTGGTTTATACTTGGTAGTCGTCTATAGAAACCCAGGTAATAATTTTTTAAATACTATACTCTGTTCACTATAAATTGGGAAAATCACCCGAACAAAAATGTTTTTCATTGGTTTAAAAGTCGGTTACCCTAGTTACCATAATAAAAATGTATTTTATTGGTTTAAAACTACAGTAACCAAAGATCCTTACTAGGTATTCATTATCAATTTATAGTGGCCAAAGTATAGATTCAATTATTATACAAGGTGTCCACTGATTAATGATACACAGAAAACAGATTCCCTTGCGGCAAAATATTAAGATTTGGCCAAATTCGACCCCTCTCTGGAATATTGTTCTCATGTCTGGGGAATGGCATCCCCTACAACCCTCAGCATTCTTAATGCCATACAAAGAAGGGCTGTTCGTCTTATTAATGATCCTTTACTTACTCAAAGACTTCCTTCTCTTGCCCATCGTCCAGCTGTGGGGGATCTATCGCTCTTCTATATATACTTTTACGGCTACTGCTCCGACGAATTGTCAAGTATAGTCCCTCTTCTTGCAGTTCCCAACAGAGAAACTCGTGGTGCCGCGCGTATGCATCCCCATACAGTTCAATTGAACAGGCCCCGAACTTCCCATTTCGTTCGTTCTTTTATCCCTAGAGTTTCTAGACTGTGGAACCTGCTGCCAGCGGAGGTCTTTCCTTCCCCCGAATCTTTAAGTTTTTAAGTCCCGTGTTAACAAACTTCCTCTTACCCTGCTTAAGACACCCACGGTACGTTAGTATTTAGGCTTTCAGCCTTCGTGGATTGTCCAAAGATAAAAAAATGTTCAAAAGTTGATAATGAAGGTCCATGGTGTCAAAGTGAAAAAAATATTTTTAATCTATTTCTATAATTTTTATGTTTTGAATATTGTAATAAAACTGGGCATTTAGGGTTTCTTTGAATTACCTATTTAGATATTGTGATGTTAATTTTTATGTGTTAACTAAGGAGCTCTACCTAAACTACCTTCAGTTTCTCTAAAACGTCAAAACTTTTTGTGCTTCTCTGTATATGTACCATTTAAGTAAAACAATGAACTTTTCTATGCTTTTTCACAAAACAGGTGTACATTTGTAAAATCACTCTGAGCAACCGTTTTGGAGATATTTACGTTTAAATTGTTTAGTGCAACCAAAAATACCTTTAATTAAAGCATATTAGCTATAAATACAACTGATATATCATATACGTAGGGTGTTCAGTAAGTTTTGAAATACTTTGTAACTAAATGGTGCAGGAAAGTAACATTGATGTTTTGTGTTTGTACATGTCATGACATGTCGTAGTCCTACATAGTTATTAGTAAACTATCAGTTTTGCGCCAGTTCGTGTCCAGCGATTTTAGCACAATGGCGTCGTGGACGACTATCGAGTGCCGTGCAATTTTGAAATACAACTTTTCACATGGGTTATCTCAAGAACAGTGTTTAGAAGAAATGAAGCCTATACTTGGTGATGACTGTCCATCTCGTGCGACCATATACAGATGGTACAAATAATTTCAGCCGGGCTCGTTTTCGCTTGAAGACGCCTCACATGCTCGGGTCGACCGTGTGAAGTAGTTACACCAGAAATCATATCTGCCGTCCAAAAAGCTATAGAAACAAACCGACGAATTACCTATCGACAGTTAGAAGAGACATTGAACATTAGTTTAGCAACATTACACACGATCATACATGAGCACTTGGGTTTTAGAAAAATTTGTACTCTTTGGGTTCCACACAAGTTAACTCCCGAGCAGCAGACACAAGAGTGAATTGGTGTAAAAAAGTGATGTCCAAATTCCAGGAGGGTAAATCTAAAGACATAGTGTCGATCTTCACTGGAGATGAAACTTATCTTTATTATCACGACGTCCCAACTAAACAACAGAATAAGATATGGGTTCTCGAAGGTGAAGAAACTCCGACAGAAGATCAACATCTGTAAAAAAATTAATGATAGTTGTTTTCTTTGGTTCAAGAGGAATAATTGAACGTGTTGTGCTCGGAACAGAAGACCCTAAATGCTCTCTGGTATACTACAGTATGCCTTTCAAAACTTATAGAAAAGTTAATAGTGATTCGCCCCAACTCGCAACTCGCAACTCGCTATCTGGTACCTTCATCATGACAATGCCCCACCTCATCGAAGCTGAACTTACCAGTCAATTTTTGACAGAATGCAGGCTTGAGACTTTTGGAACATCTGCCTTATAGCCCCGACTTGGCGCCGTGTGACTTCCTTTTGTCAAGAGCCAACTGAAAGGACAAAAAGTTTAAAACTGAAGACGCGCTATTGGAGGCCTGAGATAAAATATTCGCTGAAATTTAAAATGAAAACTGGAAAGCTATTTTCAGTGACTGGTTTGTTAGAATGGAAAAGTGTATTCAATGTGGTGGAAACTATTTTGAAAAAAATCAAATAAATGTACGTATATCTCAAAAGTTTTCAGAACACCCTACGTACTAATGAGTTAATGTATTCTCCCATATACTTTTTGGTTGCACTAAACAACCTAATCGCAAATATTTCGAAAATGGTTGCTCAGGCGATTCTTGGAAAGATACCTTTTTTGTGCTGAAAGTATAGGTGAGTACATTGTTTTACTCAGATCGTATATACAAGGAATCACAAAAGTTTCTATAATTTAGAGAAACTTAAAATAGTGTAGGTAGCGCCCCTAGTTTACCCATAAGAATTAATAATAAATCTGAAAAGTTCATGTCCAAAAACCCCTATAGACCGAGTTTTATCACCATATTCAAAACATATCAAAAATTAGTTTTTTCACCTTGACACCCTGTACATTTCTTATTATTAGCTCTTGAATATATGTTTGTATGGGTAAATCTTAACACGTTCGCTACCGAGGGTCATTTTGTGTTTCGACCCCATAAACCACTTTATTATTTTTGTAAAATTACTTTCTTTTGATGTTTATTGAAGTGCTAATTAGTTGTAGTGTTGGAATTTAACATATTTGAGTGTTTATTTAACCCGACTCATATATGAGTCGGTGGTCCATTTATACCATCCATACATACGAGTCGTAAATAAAAGTTACTTTCACTAGATATAGGTATTTACTAACAGTATATAGGTACATTTTTGATATCAAAAATCGTTAATAAAAAAAATTATTCTAAGAATCTAAAAAACTAAACTAAAATCTAAAAAAAAAAATATATTTCTTGTACAAAATTTTTGGCAAAGACTACATAATTTTTTTATTTAAATATCTAAAAAAATAAGTAAAAAAAAATTGCTTCTATGATATCTTTGACATAAAAAAACTAAACAAAAATAAATTCTAAATATTCAAAAAATGAACTAAAATAAATACTATACTTATACTAAATGCTACACCCAGACCACCTGACACACATACGAGCCGAAGCATTACACAGACCGTGTTTTAAAACAAAACCTCTACAGGAAACCCGGAATTTTTAAACTCGCATTTAGTATTATAATGTAGCCGGCTCACATTTGAGCCGGCGGTCTATTTCAAAAATTGTACTGGCTCATATATGAGCCGCTTGGTAGCGAACGTGTTAATAATTTACCAAAAGAAAGATGTGGTTTTTCTGTTTACCAATAATTAGTGGTCACCCTCTACAGGTAAATAATTTATATTAATAATTTTTTAGACGCAAATTGGGGTTCGACAACGCAAGCTCAAACCTACAAAACAGCATTGACCACAGCTCAGAGATTAATCCACGTTGGTGAACACGTCAAAAACTACAAGCCCCAAATTTTGGTTCTATGTGGATTACCCAAACATCGACCTCCACTACTCGATTTTGCTAATTTGATTACCAAGAACCATTCATTGTTGATCGTTGGCGATATTATAGAGGTAAACACTGGTGTTTTCTTGTTTGGGCACCTAATAAAATTTTACCTCTTCTTACCCTTTTTATTCTGGTTTGATCACTTGGACAAAATGCATAATTATTTCTTCTTGTTTTTTGGTAATGGTAATAATTAACACATTAAATTTCTCAAAATTAAAAAACCGTAAAAATAACCAACTTTCCGATAATCTTTGGATCATTTTAAGAAACTTTTCAATATACAACTTTTTCTCAAACAAATATTTAAATAATTAATAGTTTAAAAAAACTAAAAAACACGCTTTTATATGCAACCGAACTAAAAATTAGAAAATAATTTTTCATTAAAAAAAATATTGTCATTTCATAGTAAAAAGCGTGGGGTGCATTTTACTATTTTTTCATAACTTTTCCATCATAGATATTTGCAAATATAATAATTATAGCATTTAATATATTTATCACCCCACGCTTTTTACTATGAAATGACAATATTTTTTTAATGAAAAATTATTTTCTAATTTTTAGTTCGGTTGCATATAAAAGCGTGTTTTTTTAGTTTTTTAAACTATTAATTATTTTTCATTTTTTAGTTTCTGCTACTCTTGACAAAATGGCGAAAAAATTTTTTAATGAACAAGAGTGGCAAATTTTAAAATTTTTCCAACAGATTGCAACTCACTAAAAAATTTCTTCTTCATTAACTAGCAAAGTTTGAAATTTTGCCAACAGATGGCAATCCAGGCAATGTTTGGACCGTTGCCAATATATTGCAACCCACTAAAAAATTTCTTCTTCATTTAATAGCAAAGTTTGAAATGTTGCCAACAGATGGCAACCTAGGTGTTGTTTTTATAATATAATGGAATTTTTTTCCTGGCGATCCAAAAAAGATAACGGGATACTGTTTGCAGATTATTGCATTGTCATGTTTCCTTAATACGTGTGCAAAGTTTCAAAGAAATCGAATAGCTGGAAGTTGGTTAAAATTAGGCTCAAAGATTCCGTTACATAGCCAGATAGTTACAACCCAAGTTAATAAAAGCGTGTTAACGGCATTTATTAACTGTTATTGTTCATAAAAATTGAACACCAATGGTGCAACTAACCCAATTGTGTAAAAGAACTTATTAATTTTTATTGTTCATAAAAATTGAACACCAATGGTGCAACTAACCAAATTGTGTAAAAACTAAAATATTTCTTCTTCATTTAATAGCAAAGTTTGAAATTTTTCCAACAGATGGCATCCTAGGTGTTGTTTTTATAATATAATGGAATTTCTTTTTCTGGCGATCCAAAGCAGGATAACGGGATACTGTTTGCAGATTATTGCATTGTCATGGGTCCTTAATACGTGTGCAAAGTTTCAAAGAAATCGAATAGCTGGAAGTTGGTTAAAATTAGGCTCAAAGATTCCGTTACATAGGCAGCCAGATGGATAGATAGTTACAACCCAAGTTAATAAAAGCGTGTTAAAAGCGTGTTAAAAACGGCAGCGAATCGCGTTTTAGCTCATTTAACGTGCTACGGCATCCCCTTAAAAAAATGTTTATGCAAATAGAATATGTATGCCCATATTTGCCAATAAGTCAATTAGTTTTTTTTATCTAGTACGCTTGTTTTGTAATCCTATTTTTTACCGAGTGGTGTTAGCGAATTTTCATAAATGTTTTCCGCTAACCACCTACTGATCTCGATGGATTGCCAATGTTATAACCTGCGCGAAACAAAAGTTACATTTCATGGGCGAAAAAGCCGGTTTGTGCGCAAGCCAGTTGAGGGTAAACGCACCCGGCCCCAAACAAACTATCCGCATTATCAGAAAGACTTTGTTGACGGCGTCCTGGTTTTCTGTTCGAAGTACGGTAGCTAATGAGCGTTACGGTCAGACCGCGGACGAAGGGTACGGGGTGCCGGTGTTTGTATTTTGCCACGGCTTTTAAGTGCGCATGTTCGTCCAGCCACTGCGCGAGGTCGTAAAATCCGAAAATGCTTCTTGCCACTGCGGATCTAAATTTAGGTTATCAATGTAAGCACCGCGAACCACGCCTTGCATCTTGATATTCTATATAAACCCATAAGGTCAATTTAAAATTCAGCCGAATGAATTAGCTCAATTCTGTATTAGGGGAGGTTTCACATAGTAAATACCAAATAACTTTGTAGATGAGCCGCGCCTGATTCACATAAACATGTAAAACTAACTGTGTTTTTTTTTTAATATAGGAAAAACCCATCACAAATCGAAATCCCAAAGATCCAGCGACGCCTATGCTTTTCTAAAAAGCAACAAGATGAAAGCGTTCTACACTTCCATAGACCACACAACTTTTGAAACTGGAGCGAAAGCATTGTTACAAACAGCGGGAATAGGAAAACTCACGCCCAATGTCCTGATGATGGGCTACAAGAATGATTGGGCGTCGTGTCCACGTGATCAGCTAGTCGCTTATTTTAATGTACTACAGTAAGTATTCAGTGTCAGTCTCAACAACTTAAAAATATAGTTCTGGTCGAAAAAAACCGGACAAACAAAATTTTGTTCAAAAACTTTATGTTTTTTTTTCTACCGATTTTAATTAACTTCTGGTTCAGTTGTAGCTCCTTTCATTAAGAATATTATTTAATATGGGAATAGCAAAAGGTTTATAGGCTTGGGGGTTATACAGTGAAGATACAACTGTTGCATTTTGACCAAAATTTTTGAACACCCTGAGGAATAATTTCATGTCACATTTTTTTTCTACTACTGTATAAATAAGAAAACTTTGTGGTCCTAGCAACGCGAATGATAACGAAAGAGAACCTTCGTGTTACCTGGTTGCTAAGCGTTGCTAGCTACAAAAGTAATATTTTCAGCGCCTGGACAAAAAGTAAGAGTAAAAAAATGAAAATATGCTTGTGGGAAATATTAGGATTTATTTATAAAAAGTAACTAATTTATGACAAAATATTTTTAAAAAACTAGGTTAGGTATTGACATTAAAAGTAATTGTGCAATTTGAGCAATTAGCAAAAGAAATTGGAGGAATAATACTTGAATTAACAGTTTTTAAATTTGTTGTTGGGGTATCGTATTATAAAATCTTCTTTGAAATTTCCACCTTATTACTATAGGATTCAGCAATATATCCCTCCGCAACAGAAGAAGACTTCCAACCAACTTCATGCCTTTTTAAGTCCAAAATATCGACATCCGAAGCATTGGCAAGGAACGTAGTTGACGTTCTTCTAAAAGAATAGCCAGTGTATCTACTGATGTCTTCAAGCTTCAAAAACTTCGCAATTTCTTTAGGTACATTTGAAATAGTGTGCTTTCCAATTACTTGATTAACACATTTACCTCTTTCATAACGATACAATAAGCGCTCATCTAGAGCATTCCTTGGTCTCAGCTTAATATATTCCTGTAGAAATCTGACATAAGGAACTGAGCCTTCATCGTTGGTTACTACAAAGTTTCTTTTAACTTTATTTTTAGACTCCACTATTTTTACTATAGTCACGTCATTTCTTATTTCTACATCACTTAGCTTCATTCTGTATATTTCGTCTGTCCGGCATGCCCCAGCCACTCCCATAATGGCTATTACTTTCATTGCTAAGTAACTTTGATCAGGCGCGTTAAGTAAAAACTTTATGATTTCTTCTTTTTTAAAAATTTTTGACTTTTTTGCTTCATAACCATCATCATTCAGAAAACGATTTATATGTTTGATGGTACCTCTCTTTAGATTTGTCTGGCAGAAGTAAGGCACACGCAAGGTCAGCTGCCTTTTGGATGCCATTTTCATATTCATTTAACATTATAAAATGGGAATGGATTTATACTAAATAAACAATAATTCAATATCTGACCAGTGCTGATGACAGCCAATGTCAACAATAAATGTGTTGCTATGGATTAATTTTTAACAGGTAAAATTTCAAAATCTCTGATATTTCTATTAAAACATGATGTTAATGATTATTAAATTATGCGATACATAGAACAGTAGCAGAAAAAATATAATACATTACACGATGCGAAAGGCCTTTCAAGTGTTCGGAGGTTTTAAATAGCCTCGGCAATTTAAAAACCACCTCACACCAAAAAGTAAACTTTCGCATCTTGTAATGTAAATAACTATTTACTAATGAATTGGATTTTAAAGTCCCATCTTTTCTTAACATTTTTTTATTTATATTGGTATCTCTGTTCTAAAAGAAAATACAAATTTTTAAAGAAAACCATGCGATTTAAATATGATAGTCGTCATACCGGGTGATGCATCGCTGGGCGGACATAGGAAATCCCATGTAATTTTTAATGGGATCAATTATTGGCTTCCCTAATTATTTTAGAGAAAAATTCTACTGAAGTTTATTGAAGATCATGCAAATCTACGTCCATGGTAAAAACTTTAGATTTTTCGGTTAACCCGTTTGCTAGTTAGATGCAAATATATTTTTAAAAATTGTTACATATTATCGCCTCATATTTATGAACAACACTAAAAATACCAGTTAGCGTGACATAATGTTGTCATTTTGAAATTTAGTGCTTTATTATTATCAAAAAATCGTAGAGCGAAAAGATTAACCATGAGTTATACTACTGAAGAAAAAGTATTGATGATTAAATGGTACTATCAAGGAAATAGTGCCAAAAGGTGTCAGACATGTTCGCTGCTCAGTATCCGAATAGACCGATACCCGGAAAATCAACAGTCTATACGACTATCAAAAAATTTGAGACCAAAGGCGCAGTAATAAATAACTGCAGATGTGAAGCTAGGGAGTATCAAAGAGAAGATAGAGACTTGGAAATTTTATTGCATGTGAAAGAAAATGAAGGGAAGGTAAGCACAAGAAAACTTCAGGATATCATAGGAAAAGATCAATCTTTTTACTGCTGATAAAATATACAGGGTGTTTATTTTTCGAAATCACACTTTCTTACCCTGTATATCTTCAGAGATAACACAAATCTGAATACTGATTTGAAAACTACGAAAACAAGTTAACAAACTTATATTGGTATATATTTTTATCATATAAAATTAAAATTTTACGAAAGGTTTAAAAAGTATAAATTAAAAAATTTCAGTATAAAGATATTGATATAAATAAAGAAAAGAAATAATAAGAAAAGATGGGGCTTTAAAATCCAAAACACTGGTAGAAAAATTGTGACCTTAAAGTATTCCACAGGGTGTTCGAAAATTTGGGTCAAAATGCAACACTTGGCTCTTCCCTGTATAACACCTAATCCTATAAAACTTTTTGCAATCCCTATACTAAATAACAATCTTAATGGAAGGAGCTACCACTGGACGAAAAGATGATTAAAATCGGTCAAAAAACCAATAAGTTATTTAACATTGAATTTTAACAACATTTTCTTTGTCCGGTTTTTTTTCAGGAATAAATTTAAAAAACTAAAAACAAGCAATATGGGAATCTGAAGGTGCCAAATCTGGAGAAACCTGCTGACTTATAGTTTTCTATTTATCAAGATAGTCTATAAAACTCTTGTTTTAGTGCTGCTTTTGACAACCACCTAGCAGTTGTAATTCTCAGGGTACAAGGAGGCCTGGACTACAGCAATCTTACCGAAACGGAGGATAGTAACTCCTTAGAAAACTCAATTACGACACGTTCACTTCCAGCCTTCCGAACGTCACCTTCGAGCGCTTTAATGATGCATTCTGACTCGAACCTAAGTCTGGCGAATATGGGGATCTCAGTTACGAAGGAAAGCGACGATATGTTGAAGGGCTTGGAGCATATTTCTATTGAGGATGTTGCTAATGGAGGTAAGAAGGGGAATAGATCTACGTTAAATATTCAGTAATTAATTTTAAAATGTTTTGCA
Source organism: Listronotus bonariensis (assembly GCA_014170235.1). Taxonomy (NCBI): domain Eukaryota; kingdom Metazoa; phylum Arthropoda; class Insecta; order Coleoptera; family Curculionidae; genus Listronotus; species Listronotus bonariensis. The sequence goes on from JACEGR010009765.1 coordinate 19,470, forward strand.
GATACAATCACTAGCTTAAATGTAAAACAGAAGAAGAAAAAATCTAATGCTGTTAAATTGGATATAGTTTTGGGGATGTCAAATGAGGAACTGCTACATGTTGAAGAGATGAATAGATTTAGAAGGAAACAAGGAAAAGGGTTTGTAATTTGTCAAATTATTATAATGATAATTAGAGATTGGATTATGGCTTATAATTTTAGTAATTATCATGGGTAGGGGCATATTTTCACTAAAATATGGCTAAGATGCATAAAATATATAATATTTTCAATATTTTTGAAGCGTAGGGATGGCCTGGGGGACCATGCCCTGCGTACATGTACCTAATCATCAAGAAAAGCATGAGTAACTGATGCTTTTTCACGTTTTTTTGGCTGCTCTTCAACTTATTGGGATAAGATTTTTATTTTTGATCAGTGAAGGGAACTTCCCTCCCACCCCCAGTAAAAAATGTGCAAATTCATCTGAAATTAATTGAAATGTTAAGATTTTTTCTCATACCTATCATTTAATGTTGCATATTCTGCCACTTTTAATACATTTTTTATGTATATTTCAAGCTGTTTTATTGCTATGTATTTCGTTTATTAAATATTTATTGTTACAATTTACAGCCTTACACGGTTTACATGATATTTATTAAGGTTCACGTTCACAAATGGTCAGTACAGTGCTATACTAATTTCTTAAACCACATTCTATTCACAATGCTAACGAACCAACGGGACCGAGGGGAAACCAACCAGAAACCAACCGACTTGTACTGAATGCCTTTTTCTATTCTATTTCTATTTTTTTCTTGGTTTTGGTCCCTTCAGGTCCAATCCACCACTCTCCCCTTCCGGTCTATGCTTTCCAGGGCTTCGTCGGCGGAAAATCTGGATAAGCTCGTAGCTCCCAGAAATTCCAAAAAGAAAACAAACAATTCAACGTTCGATGCAATGCATAAATTGTCGGCTGTCAAACCACGATCTGCTACTGGTGTTACGTATAACCTTCACTTTCACTACTGACAGTTCCCATGGCATGCCCATCTATTTCCCGCCATTTGAGAAATACCTCGTGTTCACCACCAAACAGGATACCATCAGCTTATAGGAATCTTCGCTCACAGCGCTTAGATCCAGAAGAAAGATGCCGTCAATTTAGCGTGAACTTTACTTGATCTCCGAAGGTAAAAACGTTCGTACGACACCTCTAGCCGCCACTCCGGGAAGAACTTTGTAGTCCTCTACGCACGTCCGCACTGTCCAGAGGTCAAACAAAGACTCCTGAATGCCTTTTTCATCCGGTTAATATCATGCACATGTGCGCCGTAAAACCCTTCATGGTTTTCCACCCATGCAGCGTTGCCACATGGGACACAACATTTATGTTGCATATAATCTATTCCTTAATCATGATTTTCAGTGCTGGAATGTAGACTAATATAGATGTGGGCGAAGTCGCATCAGCGAGGCTCCTTTTCTTTCGTTGCCAACATAAACCCTTTCGGGTCTTCCACCTAGGTCCGACCACCGCCACCTTAGGTGGAGCGCTGCAGCCTAGAGGCTTATTGTGCCTTGACCCTACTCCCTACCGTTCACACGCCATTCATTCTATATCTTGGATGGTTGCTGCTCGGTCCGTCCGTTAACCCCCGAGCAGAATACCGCATGCCCGGTCACCCATCCTAGTTATGGCGCGCTCCACAATGCTTAACTCCGGTGATCGACGCTGTCGACCCAACCGGGGAGCGCGGCTAACATCTATCATACCAAACATGCCAGATGATTCACTAATAAGCTCCAAATTTTATTAAGATTTGAGTCGATATGCCATAAAGAGAAAAAATAACATGTATTAGTTTTTAGATTCATTGTATATTTGAAATCAATTTCTATTTTTAGATTTATCGATGTTTGGTGGTTATATGATGATGGAGGCTTGACAATGTTACTTCCGTACATTATTTCTACAAGACAGGATTGGTCCAGTTGTCAATTGCGGGTGTTTGGATTGGCTAGCAGCAAATACGATCTCGAGCTTGAAGAAAGGAAGTAAGTCTTTCTTTTTGTTTAAATAATTTTTCATTACAAAGAGTTTGTATTACAGTAATAAAAAGGTCAAACCATGAATCATAATTATATACCTCAAAATAGAATTATAATAAATTTTAAGATAATAACAGAATAATTCACTTTAGAATAAAACCGTGGGGTGCTTAATATATTAAATGTTATAATTATTTCATTTGTAAATATCTACAAAAAAAATTCGTGATCAGCGCCCCAAAAACCCCCGTATACCAGTTGCCGCAGGTTTCTAGAAAATTACCTTTTTGAGATACCTTGTATATTTACCAATATTGTCAATAAAATTAGTGTGTCCCAACAAAAATTTATTTATGTAGTTTTGTATCTTCCAAGGGGCGAAAGTTATTTAGTTTATAAATAGAATTGGGGCACTGTATTTGTTAAATATTGATTTTTTAATAAATTTGCTTGATAAAACATTAAAAAATGTAAATAATACACTTAATAAACGTTTTCTTTTTACAAATAAAGGTCCAACAACTTATTAATTAATAATAATTTTATTTTAGTATGGCACATTTACTGTCAAAATTCCGACTCAAGTACACGTCTTTAAAAATGGTATCCCTTAACGACAAACCTCAAGAAGAAACTATATCGTTGTTCAACAGCATTGTAGACAAGTTTAGAAACCAAAGCAATGCTCAAGACGGTAAGTGTATTTTGTGACTTGTTTATGACATGTGACTGTATAGAATATAATTACAGAGGCAAGAATGAGACGAGTAACTGGTCCTAACAATTTGTCCATTGTATTTATCCCTTTCTGGTTTAACGCAAGTTCCAATAAATATGTCTTTGTCTTTCATCATGGCAGGCTATCGTAGATGGAGCAATCATCGCTTTGCCCTGGTTGTCAAGTTGTTTACAATTTCTGCATGTAAACTTGAATGTCCTTTTTTGCTCACATCTAATTAAGAGAAAGAAAATATACCATGAATCGAATATTTTTAACTTGACAACGTTGCCGCAGGCAGTCACGCCGAAATGTTATTCGATATTTGTGTTTGATATTTTTCAATGGCCGATTTGTTTGGACAGTTTGTTTACATTTTCTGTGATTTATTGTGTGTTTCGTGGTTTTTTACCTTTAACTGGACTTTGAATATTGACTTTTATTAGTGATCACAGTGTATATATTAAATTTGTGCTTTTCAACAGATAATTTAAGGTAATATTGACATGGTTATCTGTAAAAAAATCTTTATAAAAACCAAATAAATAACATTTTTAATAAGGTGTGTGTAATTATTGAAGTAAACCCCAATATTTTATATTAATAGGAAACGAAAACAAGTACCTAACATTAAGGGCAAAAATAGCACAGCTATATAATTTGAATTTGGCGGGCAAACGATAAAGTCGACTCACGCGCCATCTGCGTTTGCCTTCCTTGAAGACAGACAAGGAAGGCCCACCAGCTATCTCTCTCGGATAATTTATTTACATTTAGTAGCTCGTCTCATTGTTGTCTCTGATAATTATTTGAAGCAGTTTCCTCCCTTCCTCCGACACATTTACCTGAAGATTTTTTTAGCTACGCCTTTGATTTTACTCTATCATTTTGCGATTTATTAACTCCTCATACGTAGAGCCGACAATTAAAACACTCTAGAACACTTTTACAACACTATTTACAATTTAATTACTTTAATATACTTTTCGATCCTAATTTATTTATTTATTGACGTATAAAAATACATTTTGCGATAAACAGTAATCATTAAAAACAAAAAATATATATATTACTATCTAATACAACTAACTCACTTTGATTCACAGCAACTCTGAGCTAGCTTATAGATTCTAAATAACCCTAAAAGTATATTTAATCTCTAAAACCCTCCCTATTTTGCGTCTTATGAATACTATGAGTCTATACTATAAAAAATCATGAAAGATGATATTCTTGACAAAATGGTGAAGTTTTTTTATATTGTTTAAAAATTTATTTAATTTTGATTTATAAATATAACGTTTGCAATTTCAGATTGTTGCATTACTGACGCGGAATTGAGTGCAAATCAAGAAAAGACTTACAGGCAACTTAGGCTTAGAGAATTACTGTTAGAGCATTCAAAAGATGCTAATTTAGTTGTAATGTAAGTATATACAATTCAGTTATCTTTGCATTCATAATCCACATACCGTTGCATTTATCTATTATAATCAATTCTCAGTTCTTTGTAAAGTAATGGAAAAATTAATTAATTCACAAATTCTTAAGTACTTAGAAAAACACAAAATTTTGCATGACAGGCAGTATGGATTTTGCCACAAAAGATCTACAGCAGATCTTCTTTCCTTCGTATCACACTGTTGGAATAAGTCTCTTGAGTTTCTAGGCGAGTCCCAGATC
>JACEGR010009766.1:0-23903 GCA_014170235.1 Listronotus bonariensis
GTAGGTATATTAAGCCCCATTTAACAAGAATTTCTTAAACATTTATTAACCAACACAATAACAACCACAGAAAATGGGTTCAATTTTAATGCAGGTAAACAATAATCTCAAGACTTATTATTTTTTTGAGCTGGGTTATTAATTACAGGTGTACTAAATGCGTTCCATCTTGATCTGTATCCTTTTGAACTCATCTTGTAATTAAAGTAATGGCGGTATAGATGCAAATATTTAGTATACTTCGAATAAAATTCAAACAATGTGCTTTAAGTTTTTAAAATAAGATACCAGAAGAATGCCAAAATATTACATCTATACTAGTTGGATTACAAGTAGAGTCCAAAAATGCATTAAAAAATGGAACGCATTTGAGCATATCTGGTAATAAATCACCAGCCTAAAAAATAGTAAATACTTAAGATTATTGTTCAGTTGCTATTATAAATTAACCCATTTTCTATGGTTGTTATTGTTTTGGTTAATAAATGTTTTAGTATTTTTGTTAAATTGGGTTATTTATATACATACCCTTTAAAAAAATAAATGCATATTGATTCAATCCATTGCCAAATATTCTTTTTATTTTTTTGTTAGTTTTGCTGTGTAGAAGAGTAAAAATTGACTTATTTTAAGAATCACCCTGTATTTTTAAACCAACCAAGTTAGCGTGGATCTGATTACGCCATTAAACTTAACACTGAAAAAGATCTGTACCAGTATCTTGGCTTTTTTGTATCTCTTATCGTTTAGCCAGTACCCTATAATACCAACCAAAAAAAAAAACACCGTGTTTATCTCCTTGTTTAAATAAAACAAATTTTCTTATTTATTCTCTTTTTTCATTCAAACTTTGAGTGTAGTATAGGTAAAACTAAGTTCCCTTATTTGTGAATTTTACGATTAGGTGTAATATAAAGCCGAGAATAAATAGTATAAAAGATTTATGGTATTAACAAAACTATTATAGTTAGTGAAATTATAATTGTCTTTGGTATTAATTTACCATTGGCCATAAGGTAAAGAGGTAGATCAAAAGGTCGAGGTAATACTTTAAATGGTTTAAGTGCAAAAGAAAAAAAATACCTAAGTATGATAAACACAAGTTTATTTTATCACACCATGTTATGTATACCGAGTGATGCATCGCCGAGCGGGACATAGAAAATCCCATGTAATTTTTAATGGGGTCAATTATTGGCGCCCCTAATTATTTTAGAGAAAAATTCTATTGAAGTTTATCGAAGAGCATGCAAATCTACGTCCATGGTAAAAACTTTAGATTTTTTGGTTAACCCGTTTGATAGTTAAATGATAATATATTTTTACAATATTATCGCCTTATATTTATGAACAACAATAAAAATACCAGTTAGCGTGACATAACGTTGTTATTTGAAAATTTAGTACTTTATTATTATCAAAAAATCGTACAGTGAAAAGATTAAAGTTGTATTTATACAAACGAATTGAAGTTAAGTTAAACTAAACTAGAGTAACAAATTTCAAGAACTTATGACATTTATATTATTTACATGCTTCAATAAATTATTAATATTATTACAATAATTAATACGTTGAAAATAAACTAAAGATTTAAGAAAATTTTCAAATATTCCTCCATTGACTGCTAGACAATAACCCAGACGTTCATAAAATTGTCTTCTTACATTGGCTAACTGGTGAATTGAAATTTTATTGCAGTCTGCAGAAATAGCATTTTTAACTCATCTAGATTAGAGTAATTTTTATCCTTGTATATCATGCTTTTAAATGGCCCCAGAGGAAGAAGTCAATTGGCGAAATATCAGGAGACCTGGCTGGTCAATTTATGATGTGATGTAGGCCAGTAACATTTCCATTAAAAGCATTGTGTAAATATTCCCGAACAGCCAGGGTATTATGTGCCAGGCAGCCATCCATTCGGTACCAAATTTCCTGATTTTCCCTGAATACATCATTTAAAGGCGGGTAAAATTAGTTCTTCGAGTAGTTTCAAATAAAATTCTGCATTCAAATTTTGATTAAGAAAAAATTGTGCAACAATATGTTGTCCAAAAATCCCCGCCCTAACATTTACTTTCTGTGGATATATAACCTCGTTTCGACAAATCTGTGTTGGTTTTTCTTTGCTCCCAGTATCGGTAATTTTGATGATTGAGCTCATTGTTTTAACGTAAATGTGCACTCATCAGTTAAACAAATATTTTTTAAAAATTTCCTGTCCATGTTTGCCCTTTCCATTATGTCAAAACAAAATTCCTGCCGTCGTATTTCATCCCCATCCCTTAGCTCTTGATGTCTTTTATATTTGTATGAAATGTATTTATGCCTTTTCAAAATCCGAGTACTGTTCATTCATCTTTTCCTATGATTTCCTGATGTTTCCTTGTACTCACCTTCCTTCATTTCTTCCACGTGCAATAAAATTTCCAAGTCTCTATCATCTCTTACATTTTCTTCTCCTTGATATCTCTTTAGCTTCACATCTGCAGTTATTTATTACTGTGCCTTGGTCCCAAATTTTTGATAGTCCTATCGACTGTCGGAGGATTTTCCCGAGTTATCGGTCTATTTCGGCTGCTGAGCGGCTGAGTGTAATGTCTGACACCTTGGCAACCATTTCCTTGATAGTTGCCATTTAATCATCAATACTTTTTTTCTTCAATGCAGTATAACTTATGAGATTGATCTTTTTCGCTCTACGATTTTTTGAAAATAATAAAGCACTAAATTTCAAAATGACAATGTTATGTCACGCTAACTGGTATTTTTATTGTTGTTCATAAATATGTGAGACGATAATAATGCAACAATTTTTAAAAATATATTAGCATCTAACCAGCAAACGGGTTAACCGGAAAATCTAAAGTTTTTACCATGAACGTAGATTTGTATGCTCTTTAATAAACTTTAATAGAATTTCTCTCCTAAAATAATTAGGGAGCCAATAATTGGCCCCATTAAAAATTACATGAGATATCCTATGTCCCGCCCGGTCGTTGCATCACCACGGCCTAGTTTTGTTTTCTATTCAGGTGCCAACTTATTTACCAACTCCAAGTTTTTTATTTATGTCATTAAATAAGAAAATTCCCTTAAAATCCAAATATAAAATCCATCATATTTTCATTAAAATTATATTATCTTTTAAAATATGCAGGTGGAAGACAAAAAATTTAATTCCAATAAAATCACACTACAATCACACATATACATTTTCTTTAAATACTTATTAAGAGCTTTGACAAATTCTTTGTAGGTGTTAAACGTGTCTCCCAGTGCCATTTTTTATTGACTAAATAAAATATATATCTAATTTTAAATATTAGTTCCACAAGAGAACTAATAAACGCTGAATTTGGAAGACCTTAACTTCAAAAGGGTCTATGCTAAAAATACCAAAAATGAGATTTTGCTTAAGAAAAACATAAAATTTTACATGACAGGCAATACGGATTTCGTCACAAGAGATCTACAGCAGATCTCTTTCCTTCGTTTCACACAACTGGAACAAGTCTCTTGAGTTTCTAGGTGAGTCCCAGATCGTTGCTCTTGATATATCTAAAGCTTTCGACCAGGTCTGGCATGACGCACTTCCTTAATAAACTTCCTCCTCCTACGGTCTTCCAACTAAACTCTGCTTTGGCTCTCCAGTTATCTTTCTAATCGACGTATATCAGTCTATTGTTGATGGCTACTCTTCAAGCTTTCACGAAATTAATGCTGGAGTGCCTCAGGGTTCAGTACTAGCACCAACTTTGTTTCTTCTTCACATCAACGACCTTCTTTCTTCCACAACCAATCCCATTCATAGTTATGCTGACGATAGTACCCTTCACTCCACTTTTCAGGTTCTCAAACCAATCTCTCAACCTGACTTGGAAAGCAAACGCAGGGCGATGCAGATATCTCTTTCACAGGATCTCAATTTGATATTGGATTGGGGCGCCAAAAATCTCGTTCAATTTAATGCATCCAAAACACAATCATGTTCCTTGTCGCGAAAAATCATCAAACACTCACCCTTTGCTTATGAGTGGCCAGCTTTGCAGAGCGGGCACATTTAACCTTGTGGGCGTCACATTTGAGAATAACCTTAACTGGCATAAACACATTGTATCTATAGCCACCGCGGCTTCAAAAGCTGATTTCTTTTCCGAGCCAAAAAGTATTTTCCCCTTCCAATTTATACACTTTGTATGTGTCCCAAATTCGACCCTCTCTGGAATATTGTTCTCATGTCTGGGGAATGGATCCCCGTGCAACCCTCAGCATTTTTGATGCCATTCAAAGAAGAGCTGTTCGTCTCATTAATGATCCTTTACTTACTCAAAGACTTCCTTCTCTTGCCCATCGTCGAGTCTGTGGGAGATCTATCGCTCTTTATAGATACTTTTACGGCTTCTGCTCCGACGAATTATCCAGTATAGTCCCTCTCCTCTTGCAGCTCCCGACAGAGAAAGTCGTGGTGCCGCACCGTGCGCATCCCTATACGGTCCCCTGACAGGCCCCGAACTGCCTATTTCTGTTCGTTCTTTCATCCCTAGAGTTTCTAGGACTGTGGAACCTACTGCTGCCAGCGGAGGTCTTTCCTTCCTTCAAATCTTCAAGTTTTTAAGTCCCGTGTTAACGAACTTCCTCGTACCTTGCTTCTTCAGACACCCACGGGCACGTTAGTATTTAGGCTTTCAGCCTTCGTGGATTGACCTAAATGGCACATAGGCCCTTTTGAATTTAAGGTCTTCTAGATTCTTTTGGCGGCCTTTATATAAGTTAATAAATAAAGTGAAGGCGGTTTTCTTCTTATAATTAAGCAATGCCGCCGGCGGTTGTTTAGCCATTGCTTTGAAATAATGGCAGATTTAACGTTGTTTGTATAAAATCATCATACTTAGTCTCATAAATCGAATTACTTTATATCCATTGTTCCTTCGCATCTAATTTAGTACTTGATGTTAATTTATAATTAGGTAATTTATCATCAAAGTGTATCATAAACACAATCAATAACACGGTGGGTGTTATTTTATCGGATTTAAAAATCTAAATTGTGATTGGTTTATCGTATATTCGTATCGAATGCGTTGTGGAAAATACAAGAAATTGCGTCTTGGATTAAAAACATAAAAATTGAAAATAAATTTATTGGTATTTTACACGCGATGGTTTATTCTATATTAATTACGATTTATTTATTTAGAAGGTAAAGGCCTAAACGTTTGAAGTCGTGTTCTAATACCTTTATAATTAATAATTAAAAAACAATGTTTATACAGGGTGTCCACTAATAGATGAATGAATGAGAAACCAAGTTTTTATGCTAAGATTTGGGATTTACCCAGCTTTGTTTATAAGTTGACAATAGAGAATTATTGTACAGTAGAAATAAGGCCAGGCACTAATAATACCGGCCTTATTTTTCACATCTGAGTTTGCGCAGATGCAAAGTGGGATAGGGACTCCTTAATAAGTATAGTGCCTGACTTTATTTATGTCGGTTTTAGGTCTTGCCTTATTTTGGTCTTATTTTAACTTTGGACCTGTTCGTCTAACCGAACGGCTGCCGACCACAAAATCGAACAGTTTTTAGAAGTAAAAATACTTAAAACCTTGCTTTTTCAAATTTATTTCTGTAATTGTGTTAAACAAATTCCTACAACACAAAACAATAAAGAAAATCCACTAAAAATGTTTCCCCTCTTTTTTTAAGGTTAATAGTACTGTTAACATGATTTGCAATAACTCTAAATTATGGGTACAAGCACTATTTAGATAATGCCGGTATTAATACTTACTACTAGAGGTTATTAAGGCAACTTGCAATAATTCTTTATTACCAGAAATATAGTGTCCTAATAAAAAAATCATATCTATCATTCTGATTCAAAGTTTTACATCTTTTAAAATTTAATTTCTGGCATTAAAATACGATTTACACAAATTAAAAAAAAACCTTTTTTAATAAATTGTATATCTAACATAATTTTAACACTGACCAAAAAAAGCATAATAATTGAATTAGTTAAGAATACATAGTTTTTTAGCATAATTTCTAATGTTAAATAGGTTTATCCTCATAAAATAAAATTGTTTAAATTGTTAAGTAAAAGAAAACCTTAAAATTCTGGTAATATTGTTTTTTATAATTTGACAATAATCTACATACTTCCAATACGTTTTCATAGCTTCAAAATGCATTCTTTCTGTAGGCAGAAGGCGTTGCTAGGCGATGTACCTTTCCGGCCATTACCGGCATTTTTTTTCCGGACGCTTACCTTTCCTATGCTGTTATTATTATCTCTTTTATAAAAAAATATTATTTTATGCAACCAAAAACAAAAACAAAAGAGTTATTTTTAATCAAAAAAAGTTGGTATGTGCAACTCGTAGGAAAAGCATATTTTTGGACTCACTGACTGCTCGGCTCAGCTAAAGACTCTTCCAGCAAACACCATAGTCAAAAGTTGTGTCGACGCCTCTAGAGACCTTAATAGTCGCACTACTTTTAAGTTATCTGACCGAGCTGAGACGATTCAGTGGGGAGCTGTTTTACTCGTCCAAACCAAGTCCATAATTGTGGGGCATATCTTTCAACACGCCCAAAAACGAGGTGGCAACACTGGTTAATGCTCCTTGACTATCTCTCTTCGTTACACTGAAATGCTATCATTAGAGCTTTGTTAGCCACTCTGTATAAACTCAGTAGTTTTAGAAATTAAATTTAGTTTACACTTGAACACAGACAGAGAAAGTACTGCCCGAAACGTTGTGTGAATAAATAAAATAAAGACACTGGAAGTCCAAAACACTTCTTTTGTTATTAATAATAATGGATTGTTTACTACATTGACATCAGTGCATTTCAATTGAAACGATCCACCCGCATAATTTGGTTATTTGTACACAAATTCTAAAAATACGTTAATTTGTATTTTTAGACAGACACATTTTTGTGTCAAAATTTACTTATTCAAGGTTATTCCCTTCCCCCGACCAACACAAACGTAAAAAAGTTTAAATTGGAAGGAGGTCAAGTGATACATCATTTTAAAGCTCCTGGAGAGTACTTTATAACCCTAGAATATAAAGTCAATATCTTTACCTACTACAAAATGGCGGTACTTTAAAAATTACCCAAATACCTGATTGTGATGGCCATATTTCCGAAACTAATAAAGTAAGAATGTACTTAATGTGGTATTTTTCTTAAAGCTCTTTTAAATATCTTTTTTATTGGTGATGTAATATACAGGGTGCTACATTAAAAAAATATACAGTTTTTATCCACCCTGTATATTATCACTAGATTTACCATTAAAAGATTTTTAAAAGAACTTAAGAACACATCACATTAGGTACATCTAACTTTATTAGTTTCGGAAATACGGCTATCGCAATCAGGTATTTTGGTTTTATTTAAAGTACCGCCATTTTGTAGTAGGTAAAGATATTGACTTTATATTCTAGGGTTATAAAGTGTCAGGAGCTTTAAAATGATGTACCACATTGGCCCCCTTTCCCATTTAAACTTTTTGACTTTTGTGTTGGTGAGGAAATGAGGATAACCCTAAACAAGTAAATTCTTACACAAAAATATGTCCCCTCTAAATAAAAAATTCACCTGTTTCAAGATATTTTTATAAGTGTACAAATAACCAAATTATTAAGAGTGGCTCGTTCTAGCTGAAATGCACTGTATATAGTATGCAACTTGCACGAAATACTCACTTTCCTCTCGTATGACTTCAAGTCAAACTCGTGGAAAATAAGTAACATTCTGTGCTCGTCCCATCCCAAGCAGCAAGCTGACGTCACTGTGACCACGTCCATTTTTAGGTCATTTTAGGTCATGGGACGGCATCAGACCAAAATTACGACGTCACTTTAACGTCATTTTAATGACGTGTGTTTTCGAGCAGTCAGTTGAAGTGAGGTCTTTTTCGACTACGTCGACTTTTTCGTCACACTAGCTTATAAATAGCTAATAGAAAATCTAATGACTTCATGTTTAGAAAACCCGCCAGAAAAAAGTACGTGATATTAAATGATTCGGGTCCAAAATCAACCGAAATATCATATGACAGAAAAATAAAACTAATAAATTTACAAAATTAAAATAGGAAAATACTCTAGCGATAGATGGCATAATGGACAATAAACTACTACGTTTATTCAACATCTTCGCTTTTTATCGCCTACACCGTACCGATTAGAAAATAGTTCGAGACCGGTCTGCGGTTGGTGATCTTAATTAGCTTTGAAAGAAATATCTTCGGCTAGTGTAAAAATCTGCATCTTTAGGTTGGACAGTGTCCCGAGAGATGCGACCTTGCAGTGCAAAGAAACTGCATGCAGTAAGTAGTTTTTACTATTTCAATTTTCAAATGAAATATCGTATCATTTAGCTTAAAAAGCGTCAATTTTCGTCATCTTAGAGACATCCTAGAGACATCATTATGACGTCATTAACGGGACGATCTATTGTCTGTGACTTAGAAGTCAATTTAACGTCATTTTGTCGTCATCCTATGACGTCTTTGCTGACCAAATGTGACCAAAAATGACTAAAAAGAGACGTCAATAATGACGTCAGCTTGCTGCTTGGGGATAATATATAATTGTGCTGTAATTCTTTATTTAATACAAATTGATGCGCATTACGTCAATGGATTTAATTGCTATTTAATAAATTTCTTAAAAAAACTGCCAAATGTTTTTGGCCATTGTCAATTTTCGTCATCTTAGAGACGTCATTAACGAGACGTCTATTGTCTGTGACTTAGGGAAGTCAATTTAAGGTCATTTGTCGTCATCTTATGACGTCTTTGCTGACCAAATGTGACCAAAATGACTAAAAGAGACGTCAATAAGACGTCAGCTTGCTGCTTGGAATGATATATTATTGTCTGTAATTCTTTATTTATTTCAAACTCTATGCGCATTATCAATAGTTTAATTGCTATTTAATAAATTTCTCAAAAAAACCGCAAATGTTTTTGGCCATACAATAAATTAAAAAAAAAAAACTTTTGTATGTACGCCCTGTTGAAAGCCTAAAAGCACAAGAGAAATATGCCTATTAAACCGCTTTATTTCTTTTTAAGGGCCTTAAAGGAAGACATAAAAGTAGTGATAGCAGTGCTTAATCATTTTTTGATTAGAGGACTAAAGAAAAGGTCAAGGGTTTAGTGTCTATTTTAACGAAAATTGGGCCTTGTACAAGAAAAACTGTTGCCTCCCATGTTTTTTCTATTATTTTATGAGTTTTACTTTGTAAGCAAAAAAAAACTAAAAAATGGGTTTTAAAGATTAATATTATATTTTTTTATATATCTCATTATCTCTATTCAAGAAGGAAATTCAATTTTTAAATAAGAAAATGAAATTTGTGTATCCCGTGTTAAGTTATAATTTTACGTCTTCCTATTTTTTCAAAAAATGTATTTATTTGTATATTCTATCACTAGTAAAAGATCTTTTAAATATAAAAATTATATTTGTCATAGTGATCTTTATTAGTTTCGAAAATATGACCATTTAAATCTCATGTTTCCCAAGTATGTTCGCAATAAAGCGTATATTACGACCATTATAATTAAATTACATTCCTTACAAATTTGTATTTTCTTTTTAGAAAATGATGTAAAGAAGGAAAAGTTGAGGCTTTAAAATCAAATACACGGGTAAAGATGGGTCCATATTTAATTCATTCCGAAAGCGATGCCGCCAAGTACACAAAAAATGATAAAGTAAAGAAACCCTTTTGTGAACAATGATATATTGCAGCAAAAAATATTTAACCCGACGAGTTTCTAGTATCACGCCACGTGCCACCGGTTTTATAATAGGACAAGAGGCGAAATAAGAGAATATTTTGTAAGTATAGAAGTAACAGTTTAAAAATGTAAATTCGGTGCTCTTTGATAAGAAAAAAATTACAAAAAAAGTTTAAAGCAACTAAACATGTTTGTCTTCGCGGACGCCTTTGGCTATATTTCTTTTATGATATGCCGGTTGATGCAGCTGGTCATCGCACTATGGGATAAAAATTAATTTTTTTAGTCAAAATTCTGAAACTTACCAATCTAACTTAACATAAGGTGCTTTTTACTGGAAAAATATTGAAAAATATGCATTATTACAAATGCCTTTTGGAAACCTAAAACTTATTATGTTATTATAAATTTACACCCCCTTAACATTATTATTTCTTATTGTACAAAATAAACTAAAATGTCAGCTTGTTTGGTTAATTCGGTAGTATTCTAATCAGTAATCCGATGATTATTATCTCATATGATATACAGGGTACGACAATAGGTATGATTTTTTTAAATGGAATACCCTGAATATTATAATCACCACCAAAAAATCTTTTAAAATGCTTTAAAAAATACTACATTTGATGTGTCTATCTCAATTAGTTTCGGAAATATGACCATCAAATCTGAAAAATAATTTTAAATTATTCTTAGAAGCGTAATAGAGATACATCTTCCCAACTTTCTTTATTTTTTAACGTATAAAATAAATAAAAAACACTGTTTTGTTGGGTAGATTCTGTAGAATCCATATCTTTCATCAGAATGCTTTTATCTTTTAGGATATACAGTGTAGGACAAAACATATTAAATTCTTAAAATGGAAAACCTTGTAAATTATAAAAAAATCTTGTATCTGTCCTTATACTCAGAAGTAGCAAAAAGTAGGAAGGCAATTGTAAGTACAAAAACTGATAAAGAAAAAGGTAAAAAATGCTTTGACAAAAGTAGCGAGACTTCGCGAGACTGCATCGGAAACACAACAATAGCTCTTATTATTTAAACTCTTTTACTTTTTTTAGTAAACAAGGCTAATAATAAACTATAGTAAATTAAATGTTGTATATCTATGTTTACTTAAAATACATTTTCAAGTTTCTTATTACCCCAATAGAAGTCGTCATATCCTTTTATAATTTTGCGTACATGTAGTTTGGAGTATCTACTTTAAAATACACAGCATGATCCATTAAAATTTCAAAGTTGCTTTTTGGCCAAAATAATGGATTTCTATCCCATAGTGTATCGGCGCGTACGCTGTAAAGGATAGCGGCGCCTTTGTATAAAATAGTCCGATTGCAGGCGGCCTCATTTATGTTTTTTTGTATTATTTTTAAAGGGTACCGAATTTGCGCTTTTAAAGTTCTTACTATAGGTGATACCTGTTTTAGCAATATATTTTTATTATTTATCTAAAAATATGTAATCATGCTCTGTCCGAGGCTATGTGCCTTCGAAAAAAGTTTGTTTTACTTTATCATGTTTTTGTGTACGTGGCGGCATCGCTTTCAGAATGAATTAAATGTGGACCCATCTTTAAAAAATTGTGACGTTAAATTATTCCAGAGGGTCTTCGAAAATTTGAGTCATAATGCAACATTTGGCTCTTTCCTGTATAACAATTAATCTATAAAACATTTTGCAATCCTTGTATAAAATAATAATTTTAATGAAAAAAGCTACAACTGGGCCAAAAGATAATTAAAGTAGGCTAAAAAAGTTATTTAGGAATTGAATTTAAACTATAATTTGTTTGTCCGGTTTTGTTTGTCCAGGAGTGTGCCGTGTCAAGTTATAAAGCTTCCATCCCCCTTAACTTTTTTATTTTTTTATTGTACAAATTAATAAAAAATTATTAGTTTGTTGGGTAGTTTCTGCAACAATAATTAGACAAAAAGTATGATTTTTTTTAATGGAACACCATTAAAAATATATTTTAAAACCTTTAAGAAAATAATTCATTGTATGTACCTATCTTAATTAGTTTTTAAAATATGGTCATGCAAATCTAAAGAATAGTTTTTAAATCATATTGGAAAATTATCAAATTTAAATCCGCCCCCCAACTGTTTTTATTTTTTTTATTTAACGCATGAAGAAATAAACCGCCATTTTGTTAGGATGATTCTGTAGTATCTGTTTCTTTCAGTTGAATCTCTCTTTTCTAAAGATTTACTGGGTATGACAAAAAGTATATATATTTTTTCCAATTGAGATGCTCTATATACAGTATGTCCCACCGGGAACTGCCGCGATCGATTTTCTTATAAAGTACGCTTTGGAAAAACTTAAAAAATTTGGTAACATTGTAGTTAACAATAACAAGTCAGTTGGGGGACATACAACTAAAATATTTTGATCGAGCTCTAACACTTCCGGTTATACCGGAACTTAATGTCAACTTCCTTATTTTAAATAAAACACCCTATATATTATTTATTTTTTTAGATGCTGTGTGGAAATTTTAAACATAATTTATATATATTAATCTATACCTAAGTTCAACTGTTTTGACAGATTTTAAATTTTATGTCCAAAATGACGTTTTTAAGACATTACATAACCATTAATTTCTTCTAAACAAAAACCTTTAATATGAGTTGGCGTCGAGTTTCTTGTAAAGAAAGAAGCTCTTTAGTAGACTGTATCGATATTTTTACAATTAATAAATACAGAGTGGTCAAAAATAATCGTTAAATATTATAACGACAAAAACCTTAAATGACAATTTTTTCAAATGAAAACCCCTATCTTTTATTACTGTATCCCTATTAGACAATAAAAATACGGGTAACAATGCATTTAAGTACGAAGTAGGTACGGGTGTAGTTGGTTGTGACGCCGCATTTTGTTGTCAAGGCCAACTAGAAGCCAAACTAAGCCGTACTTACAAAGCATTGTTAGTATAGATAAAATATTAAATTATTAATATTTTTAAAAACTGTATATATTTAGACTATACATTATCAAACAAACGTATCTTTATTTTTGATGCCTAATAAGATAAGGTAAAAAAAAGATTGGGGTTTCCATTTGAAAAAAAATCGACTTTTAAGGTTTTCGTCGTGATAATTTTTAAGATTATTTTTGACACCCTCTATTTAATAATTGTGAAAATATTAATACAGTTTGCTAAAAGCAGTTCTTTCTCTACGAAAAACCCAATTCTAACTCATATTAAAACCTACTGTTTCAGAAGAAACTGATGGTTATGTAATGGTCTACAGACGTCATTTTTGACATAAAATTTAAAATAGGTTAAAAACGGTTGGTCTTGAGTACATACCATTATTCATAAATTATTTTTAGAATTTTACGCAGAACCTAAAAAATAAATAATATATGGAGTGTTCCATTTAAAATAAGGAAGTTGACATTACCTTCCGGTATACCCGGAAGTGATAGAACTGTCAAAATATTTTAGTTGTATGTCGGTCACTGACTTTATAATGTTACTAAATTAGCAAAATTTTAAAAGCGTACTTTTCGAGAAATCGATTCCGGTAGTTCCCGGTGGGACAACCTGTACTTAGTCACCATTTAAGGATAAATTAAAGAGCTTTATAAAAATACCATATTTTAGGGGTTTATCTTAAATGGCTTTGAAAATATGGTCATAAACGAAATCATTGGACAGTTATTGCAATAATATAACCTACCTACATAACTGAAAGTTACACTTATTCTTTAGATTTAAATAACCATATTTTTAAATCAAATGATAATAGGTATATCAAATGTAGTCTTTTGTGTCCTACCCTGTACATTTTCAAATATATTAAATGTCTAATTATTGCTTTTAGAAACTGCAGACTTAACCCAACAAACTGTAATAATTATTTATTTTGTACGATTAAAAATAAAAAAGTTAGGGGGTGTAAATTTACAACTTGACACCTGGTACTTGCATAGTATGTGGATCGTTTTACACCTTTACGATTCACGAAGAAATCAAAAAATTAAAAAAAAATAGTTTATTATATACCTATGGTGAAAAGTAAACTATTATTTACCGAGCATTGATATATGATATTATTATATGGGATATAATGTATAATATAATAAGGTAAATAATAGCTCTCTCACCCGACGTATATACAGGGTAATTCAGAAATCAGATCACGAAACTTAAGAAAGTGATTCTACTTGACAAAATAAGGGTAGAGCTTCATATAATTTTTTTCAAAATGTCATTCGTTTTCGAGTTACAAAC
Organism: Listronotus bonariensis; assembly: GCA_014170235.1. Taxonomy (NCBI): domain Eukaryota; kingdom Metazoa; phylum Arthropoda; class Insecta; order Coleoptera; family Curculionidae; genus Listronotus; species Listronotus bonariensis. The sequence goes on from JACEGR010009766.1 coordinate 14,035, forward strand.
CGTCAAAGTTCAATTTTTATTTTGGTTTTTCGCCATATTGCATTTATTTTTTAACCAATCAGTTGATATTTGGCACACAAATCGAGCTTTGCAGATTCTAAAATTTTAAGACAAAGTACTTTTTTAAATACCGCCAGAGGGCACTTTACCTAAAACTTAAAATTTATTTACATCATAACTTTTTTATTTTGACAGATATCGTAAAGCTGGGGGCGCCATTTTATAGACAATCAAAAACTTAAAAAATAAGGTACTCTTTATTAAAGTCGATAAACCTCACCGTTTAGGCACCAATAGACATTAAAGTTTTGAACTACGGCGTGTTAAATATTAAAAAAAATAAAAATAATAATTAATTTTTAACACCCCGTAGTTCAAAAACGTTTAGGACATATGTTTATATAAAGTTTTTTCTTATTTTCTGTTGTAGAATCGCCCCGCAAAGTTTGTCGGTTGAGTTACTGGACACCCTGTATGTATGGGGGTATTTTGATTGAAATTGATGAAAACTTTGATGTCTATTGGTGCTTAAACAGTAAGGTATATCGACTTTAATAAGGAGTACCTTATTTTTAAGTTTTGATTGTCTCTAAAATGGCGCCCACAGCTTTGTGATATCTTTCAAAATAACAAAGTTATGATGTATATACATTTTAAGTTTTAGGTAAAGTGCCCTCTGGCGGTATATAAAAAGTAATTGTGTCTTAAAATTTTAGAATCTGCAAAGCTCGATTTGTGTGCCAAATATCAACTGGATTGGTTAAAAATAAATGCAATATAGCGAAAAAACCAAAATGAAAATTGAGCTTTGACGGATTGTAACACAAAAACGAATGACATTAAAAATATATGAAGCTCTATTCTTATTTTTGTCGAAGTAGAATCACCCCTCAAGATTTCGTGATCGATTTTTGAATCACCCTGTATAGAATTTTTTTCACTGCCAACATTGATATATTAACAATTTTAATTTTGGCATTATTAATTTCATCAAAATTTGGCATGTGTCAAATTTTAATATGAGAATTGTTCTAATTATTAACCTAGGTTTTTTAGTATCTTTAGTTACCTAAGGAGAGAAATGTTAATGCTTGTTAGAGGAACGGACTAAATAATAGCAATTTCTCAAGTTATCGGTGAAAAAAAATTACCAGTCAAAAATGTGTTTTTTTGTTTATTATCTATCTCATAACTTGCAACACTGATAAACTTTTACCAATAATTCACGGACCAAGTCCCGAACTGTGCCAATAAATTTAAAGTCACGTTGCGAAAGTAACTTTATCAATTATTTTGGCCATAAAATGTTTTTACCAAAAACCGACGAGGCTGGGCGATCAATTTCTGGTTTTCCTGAGATGAAAGAAATGATTTAGGACCATTTTATTCTGCGTCGATTAAAGTAGGTTGAAACGATGTTCATGTTTTTCTGTTAGTATTCCAATAAATTTAGAACTAAAACTAAGTTATCACCAATGATATAACATAATGGACAGGCCCTTGCGATCGCTTATTGATGCCAGAGCAGTGCGAGAGAGATGGAGCTAATTACGGCAAATACGTGCATTTATATTCGTTTACCGTTAGAAAGCAGTTGAATTTTAAAGTAATTTCTTGTATTCTAAAGTTAATTGCGATCAAAATTTTTGACTCTAGTTGTTGTTCAATTTGGTTCACTCATGTGCAGCTATAAATTGCTCTGCAAGGTGGAAAAAAGGCGACACTACGAAATTCCACAGGTAGGCACCACAAAAAGGCACATTGTTTAGATAATATTTTCACTTGTAATACCACTAGTGCTAATTTATTTTCGAAAATTGTTTCAATGACACGAATATTTTGAAAATTATCCCGAGCCGCAGGCACTCCTAACAGTCTACTTAAATAACTCGCTTCTACTTAATTAACTCGCCTTCTCGACTAGCCATCACCAATTAATTACACAAAACACACTAATTAGGTGATGAATACACTTAATTATGTCTATTAAAAAACTCTTTTCTTTAAAAAAGAAACTAAAACGCTAGAAAACCACGTAGAAAACAATTGCACAAAGCGGTCATACAAAAGCATTTTTTTATCTTTGGACAAACCACGAAGGCTTCTTCTTTATATGTCAAAAGCGCCAAATCTTGTATTTCGGCTAAGCGGGAAATTTAAATTTGTCACGTTTGGTCGAAATTAAGCTAGCTAATTTTGCCCTCATTTTATTTTTATTCTCTCAAAAATACATAATAAACATTTTGTTTGACCTAATTTTTATTTGCACGATTTGTAACAATAAAATGTTATGAAAAGGCCATTTCCTTTAAATTATGAAAAAAACACAAAATAATGTTGTTTAGCTGCCATTATAAACAAAACAGATTTAAAAAATTGCGTTAATGTTAGTGAAGTACCAATGTTAATAATATGGTTTGAAAAGTATGAATATGCATTGAAGGTTTGCCTTCATCCAATATATATTTGCCTGCAACAAAAAGGCATGCTTTATTTAATCAGGATTGGTATGCCGCCATTTTTGTATGCTTGCCGGCAATACGCCTGCATGTAAAATTTATTGGCAATTGAGTGTTTATTTAGGGTTAACTTTTTAATGCGTATTAGATGTTGGCATAATATTGCCACCAATTGCCAATGCTTTACCATCAATGCCAATATGAAAAATGTATGTTGCCGACAAATAGTGTTTGCTGGGTAAACGCTTATGGCACAGCAAAATAAATAATTATTAAGGTTAGATTAACTCTAACTATTTTTTGGTGGTTTTTATTAGTTATTTTAATTAAAACCGGCGGACGATGGCATCTACCGATACAATAGGTAAAAACTACCAATAATACAAATTAGTTAACATTTTCGGCGGTGTTCATATACGTAAATGTAAAGAACCGCCGGACGCGGTGCCTTTTTACCAATAAAATAATAATAAACTTAGTTTTGAAGTCGCAAATTTACAAATTTTTATAAATATTTTTTTTAAGAACATCATAGAAAAATATTTTCTTGCAATCTAAATCTTTTATTTAATTAAATTTTTAAACAAATAATTTTCCAGGCAAAACAAATATTTTTTTGTACTCCTTATAGTCCCTGGGTCAGTATTAAAATGGACTTTATGATAATAACCCTTTTAAAACCTTTTTATGGGGGTTCCTATTGACGAGTCTACCACGACTATTTATAACGAAATATATGGAAGCGGCACTTTAACCCAGCCTGTCAATGTCAAATGTTTCGGTCGTCGGACTGGGCAAACGCGTTACTTTTTTGTTGGACAAGTTTACCACAATATTTTACATGCAATTTTTAAACATCGTGCCAAAAATTGTTGTTAGAGTTACCAAACTTGCCCAATTTGATACCCAAAACATGTCAATGCGCCTTATAGTTTCGTAAATGTAACATTTACGATTTTTGACACAATGTTTAAAAATTGCATGTTACACATTGTGGTAAACTTGTCCGACGCAAAAAGTGACGCGTTTGCCCGGACCGTCACCCGAAACATTTGACATTGACTGGCTGGGTTAACGCGCCGCTTCCATATATGGGGGTGTGAATATTCGTGGTAGACTGGTTATTATTATGAAGGGAATTTTATTACTGGCTTATGAACTAAAAGAATATTATTAAAAAATACCCAGCAAACACTATTTGCCGGCAATCTACATTTTTCATATTGGCATTGATGGTAAAGCGTTGGCAATTGGAGGCAATATTATGCCAACATCTAATACGCATTAAAAAGTTAACCCTAAATAAACACTCAATTGCCAATAAATTTTACATGCAGGCGAATTGCCGGCAAGCATACAAAAATGGCGGCATACCAATCCTGATTAAATAAAGCATGCCTTTTTGTTGCAGGCAAATAAATATTGGATTTTGAAGGCAAACCTTCAACGCATATGTATACTTTTCAAACCATATTATTAACATTGGTATTTAACTAACATTCGAGCACTTTTTTGATCTGTTTTATTTATAATGGCGGCTGAACAACATTATTTTATGTTTTTTACATAATTTAAAGGAAATGGCCTTTTCCTTACATTTTATTGATACAAATCATGCAAATAAAAATTAAGTCAAACAAAATGTTTATTATGTATTTTTGAGAGAATAAAAATAAAATGATGGTAAAATTAGCTAGGTTAATTTCTGACCGAAGGTGATAAATTCAAATTTCCCGCTTAGCCGAAATACAAGATTTGACAATTTGACAGATGAGGCAACCTTGGTTTTGTTTGGCCGCTTTGTGCAATTGTTTTCTACGTGGTTTTCTAGCTTTTTAAGTTTTTTTTTAAAGAAAAGAGTTTTTAGTAGACATAATTAAGTGTATTCATTACCTTATTAGTGTGTGTTGTGTAATTAATTGGTGATGGCTAGTCATGAAGGCGGGTTATTCAAGTAGACTGTTAGGAGCTGTAAACATTTCTGTTTAAAACCTTTTAAATTTGTAGTTACGTAAAAAAATTATATGAAATCAGGGAGTTGCCTTATTAAAAGTTTTAAAGACGTGTTAATAAAAGAAATTATATATATTTAATAGCTTTTTTTGACATTTAACTCCATTAAAATATTTCTCCCTATGTTTTGGATCTGAAAATTGAGTGTAAGTGTCCCTTAAATACTTTACTATTTTAAAGTGTTTTCTTTTGATTTACTATCTTTTTTTAAATTTTATTACATACTTTTATTTTATTTTTTTTGGTTTATTGTTACGGTATAAAAATTTATATTATGTAATTTTTTTATTGATAAAGTTTTCCTGCCTTTTTTCTCATTTTTTTCGATTACAAAATTCTAAATATGTTATTTAACTTTTGGGACATTCAACTTATAAAACTTGCAATACTTATTTAATGATAAAATGCCATTATCCTAAACGCATTTTTATGCCAATAACTTATTAATGATGGATGCCATCATCCTAAACACATTTTTTGGCATAACTTATTAATGATGGATGCCATCATCCTAAACGCATTTTTTCATCATAAATTATTAATGACGGATGCCATCACATTATCTGCAACACGTGGCCTAATAACGGCCAATTGTCCACTTTCGCGTCTTTTGATACCTTTTTACCAATGCCTTGCCATTAAAGAGTGTTGGCAATGCCAGTAAATTAAATGTACAACGCCGGCAAAAATGTTATATGGGTATTTTTAGGTAAGCTAAATCTTTTATTTAATTAAATTTCCAAAGAAATAAGTTTCCCGGAAAACAAATATTTTTCTATTTACTCTTAATTTAATACTTTTAACTTAAAATTGACTTAACAATAATTATTACAATTTTACCTCGTTATAATGTAACCTGATCTGGTTTAAATGAAACAAACAGGAAAAGCAAACAAAAAACCAATTAGCTAAATCTTTGGTTTCGGCTACTGAACACAGTCATCAATCAAATAATTTATTTTAATTTAAATATATTGCTAAAATTTTGTGTTTTTATCTTAAGTATACCAAAACTTTTTGTTTTAATGCCTGTTTACAGCCTTTATAAAATAACGAGAGTTTTTTTTTTAATCTTTGGACAGAAAGACCTCCGCCGGCAGCAGGTTCCACAATCTAGAAACTCTAGGGATAAAAGAACGAACAAAGTGAGAAGTTCGGGGCCTGTCCAGTTGGACCGTATAGGATGCATACGCGCGGAACCACGAGTTTCTATGTTGGGAACTGTGAGTGGAGGAACTATACTGGACAATTCTTCAGAGCAGAAGCCATGGAAGTACCTATAAAAGCGATGAATCCCCACAGCCCGACGATGGGCAAGAGAGGGAAGCCTTCTGTAAGTGAAGGATCATTAATGAGACGAATAGCTCTTCTTAGAATAGAATCAAGAATGCTTAGGTTGTGGGGGACGCCATGCCCCAGATATGGGAACAATATTCCAAGGGAGGTCTGGATTTGGGACACATATAAAGTGTATAAATTAGAAGCGGAAAATACTTTTGGCTCGAAAGAGAAATCCAAGCTTTTTTGAAGCTGCCGTGGCTATAGATACAATGTGTTTATGCCAGTTAAGGTTACTTTCAAATGTGACGCCCACAAGATTGAAGGTGTCTTTGCTCTGTAAAACTTGGCCGCTCATAAGTAGAGGATGAGCATTTGATGACTCTTTTCGCCACAAGGAACATGATTGTGTTTTGTGATGCACAGTAGGACAACAGGAGTAACAACTTTCTATCTAACCCAGTAAAAATAATACAACAAAGCATATATAAACTAATAGTATAGGAGGTAGCCAACGTTTTCGAAAAATAATTTTAGATCAGCCTTTTTTATACGTCGTTCTTCCTTCCTCTTCTAGATAGACCCTGGACTGTCTGGCTAGCGGCACTGATCTGAAAAATAATAAGGATAAATACAGCAAAAATGACAATAACCCTCTACGAGGCACTGCGCAGTCCCCTTATGGGCATGCGCACTAAAAATTTACAGACTAGCGGAAAACAAACAACAGGACCGGGTTTGGAAATTTGATAGATTTGGGTTTTTGGGGCGCTAATCACGAGTTTTTTTTTTTTGGAAACGTTTTGTTTTCGAGATATTCATCATCAAAGTTGAAATTCAATTCTTAGTTTCACTCTATTCCGCCTTCTTTTGCACAAAATTCTTGATATAACACTTAACAGGCACACAATATTATATAAACATCTTTAAAAAAACTTTTTTTTTTAATTATCTTACACGTTTTTTTTCATTAAATTCCAAATCTTTTACCCCAAAAACGCTGCATACCATACACCTATGTGTATATTGGTGTCAGACATGGCAACTTGATTTAAAGCATACTCTTTATATTAATAAAGAAAGGCTAAACACCAATAAGATAAACATGTTTTAAAAAGGGTTTTTATGGTTAAATAAAATAATGTGTGCTAATTTAGTGTTACATCAGTAACTTAGTGCAAAAAAAGGGAATTATAGTAAAAATAAGAACAGTTTGACCATGATGACTATTATCTAAAGATCAAAACGTTTCCGAAACAAAAAATAGATTCGTGATCAGAGCCCCAAAAACCACCATATACCGAATTTCGTCAAAATCGGAGTTGCCGCAACTTTCTAGAAAATTACCTAATTTTGTTTCTTGGATATATACACATATTTAAATATTTTATTTTAAGTTTGTACTCGTCTTTCATAGAAGTCCCTAAAAATTAAACTGGTTTAGATATTGGGTACTTTTTTTACCTTGTATAATTTAGTATACGAGAGTGCTTTGACGCACTAATCTCAACTTGAATTCCGCTTTTTGCTGGACCCTCTTGACTTAACCTTAAAATTGCACGATATTTCTTGCGTTATTATCTTTCTTCTTAAAACTTTTGACACCACAAAACTAAATCAATTGGTATTTGGTTTATTTTATCATAAAACCAATAAGTTTTGGTGTAACTAGTTTGAGGAATAAATCTCAATTTATAAACTGTTATTTCACATCCGCTGCCTTAGCAGTTTTCGTTCAGTTAAACTTGGCGTGGTGTGCTATTTGTAAACGCCGTTCCCTCATTTGACTTGACCAAGTTATCACTTTGGTCGTTTGCAAACGTTCGTGATCTTAGAAAATTTTATGCTGAAAATTTTTGGGGTTAGGGACAAACTGACCTCATATTTGCAATCAAAACCACAAGAAAAACCTTCCAATTTCTGCAAAACAACACTATACAATTACTCATTATTTAGTTTTGGTTTATCAAAACTAAAATAAACGAAAGATAAAAACACCACTGAAAAACACGAAGGCTCGCTAAGCACTGTGCTTAGCGAGAATACCAAATGACTAATAACGGTCGACCGTAGATAAGAGGTTGGTTTTTGGGCAGCCGATGGCGTCAATTTTACTTGGATTTTACAATCGGAAAATCCCAAATTATCAATTATATTAATCATCACTTTTAGGCGAAGAACCAATTCTAAAACGGTATTTATGAATCGGTTATGTTGACGTTTAAACAATGTATTATATGTCAAAGCTGTCACCAATTATTACCGCGGTTATAATTGGTTGAACGCCTAAAATGGATAATTATAATGAGTGTGGCCCTGTTGCAATGTAGGTAAACATTTTCAGTGTTGCAACCACTATATTTATTAAAATACTGCAAATTTGGTCAATGTTGCCAACACTATATTGATTTTAATTAAAAAACACGAACTTTTATGAGAACTGCGCATGTGCAAAGGTGTACAGCAACTCTCCCAGTGTGGGGTCAAAAATTCGTGCGCAGGTATATTGAAAATATATGGGGAACATTTTCTATTAGCTACCTGTTTTATTTTTCAGATCATTGGCTAGCGGTAGTGATTCTGTTTATAAGTTCGCATCCTACCCGTACAGCTAATAATCCAAGATAGAAGATGTTTTGTTAAAAATATTTTTTTTTTCTGTACCTGAAGGGTTTTTTTATAACACGTTTCTTCGTACCGTAAAGAGTTAAAAAATATAATGTTAAAGGACCCTTAATGAATATAAAATTTAACTCTGCGGAAGCCTTTAATCTTTTAATTAGGTATATTAATTAAGGAAACAAATCTTGATTGTTCAGTTTTTTATAACTAATATATTTCGTACTGATTTTTTTGTATTTCTTTTGAACCTCTTTACGTCTGTAGTTCTTTAAAACAAGGGTTTATTTAATTTTTTAAAGATCTAGTTAAATTTTTACAAAATGAAAAAATTGATGAATAAACAAGTAAAGTTCTTTAAACAGATTTCGTCGTATTTACTTCTTTACTCTGCCCACTAGTGTAGTTTTTTCGTCCAAATAAGCTCTGTCGGCATGATCTACTAACAAAAGTAACTCCTTAAAAAGTCGATTGCCTGCAATAAAACGATAGTCGGGAGAGTACGGACGTATTAAACCTTCACAATACGACCGTGCCCTCACGACTTCCATTAATCATTTTATTGCAGGGAATATGCTTTTTAGGGGTTATATTTAGTAATAGATCATGCTCAACGGATTTTGATGCTGTTTTTTAAACAGATAAAGTGATTTAAGAGGAAGGTTTCTATGTATAATTAAGCATGTTATAATGCGTGCGAGCCGCAAGCAAAAGCTGGTGTACAATTTTTTCCCTACGATCAAAAAATATTTACCAAAACTCTAAAATTATTTTGTTTATATTATTAGTTACCTTTCTTTTTAACTCTAAAAATGAAATCTATTTTTTAACACTAGATTTAAAAAGTATATATGATTTTTGTAAAAGTGATAAAAATAGAAAAGTACATATTTAGTTTATAAATTAATTAAATAAAAATAATATTCTAATTTTTTTATACATATAAAACCCATATAATTTAAATAAAAAGATAATAATATCGAAGTAAATGCCAAAGTCAATGTCAAATGTAATTTGACCCCTCCAATTTATGTCCAAACTTGGTAATTAATGCAAAAAGAATATTATTTCTATACATATTTGTTAAAATTTTAAATATTCATAATATTTACTTATACGTCATTTTAATTAAAAAAAAAAACATAAAAACTATATTTATCCTAAAAAGTCTTTATTTTATTTCAAATAGAATAAAATACCATTGACTTGAGATCAACTAGATTTTTATTTATATTTTTAGTTTAAAGGGAGTTTTGTTAATTTGTTTTAATGAATAACGACACTAAACAAAAGCTTCCTTTTAGAAGTAATTTTTTTTACCTGCCTGCTGTGCCAAATTTATAAAAAAGAAATAATATTGCATTTACTTTTCTTTCTTAGCTAATAAAAAGTTAATAAGAAATGTTAATTATCTTCCTAAGTTTAAGAGGGGAAATTATTCGTTTTGAGTTTTTTCTCTTATGTCCGTATAGTTTTTTCATTGAAAAATAACAACTTAAA